>JAVJIF010012102.1:0-101700 GCA_038442645.1 Agave tequilana | reverse complement strand
TCTCTCTCTCTTTGTCTCTTTGTTTATATCTTGCATGCTTTACTTGTCTTATCTTTACATGCTTGATATATTGTGTGCTTAATGATATACATGCTTGGGTTGTTTGCTAACACTTGTATTTATCAAGAGAGCCAACGCGGCACCTCAACCTTATCTAGGAGAATCTAGAGGAGTTTGTCCAGAGCCCTTCACGGAGAATTCGGCAACACTCTGTGTTATACGTGGTGTTTAGTTTAAATAGTTTGTTTAGGTCATAATAATTTTTACTTCCGCATTATTTGGCATTAAGTGACCATTAGATTAGCCATCACCTATTCACCCCCCCTCTAGGTGAACTTACAAGTACACATTTTCTTAAGGAATTTAGCATACGTTGGGACCTTGTTGGATTGCGTCAAGTAGAGGCACATTCAAGTTGACCTGATTGAACATCTCGAGTATCTTTTCCATATGCATGTCTTATTGTTGTTCCTAAACCTATTTGGAAATGGTGCTACAGGCTTGTGAACTTGATCAGTAGCTATGTTCTTGTCAGATATTTGTGGATCAGATTGAGATGAGCTAGCAGATGTGGAGGCATGAGTGAATCAATTTGGATAGAACTTTTTGGCTTAGAGATCTGATTGTCCATCTTCTTTCCTGATTTAAGTGTATGAACAACATTACATTGGTGATCTGAGAATCCTGAACTTCATAAGCTTGATTCGAATTCCTAGGGTTGACTAGCAGTTGACTAGGTAAAGTACCCTTGGGTCTTTCACTTAGAGAATTTGCTAATTGACTCATCTGAACTTCCAATCTAAATGTGACCTATGTATGGTTGTTTAATATTTGTCCATGATTTTCATGAAGGCGGTTTGAGGCTTCAGGAATACCTCTATACTCTTCTCCAATCACTGAGTTTTTTCTCTGTTGGTGAATTTTGAAAGGAGGAAGATGAAGCTTGATTGGGAAAGTTTGCTTGATGATTGGGATGGTGAAGATTGTTAGGAAAATTGGGCCTGGGAGAATGTTCGGGCCCCAAGAGAAATTCGGGTGATTTTTCCAACTGGAATTGTAAGTCTGCGAGTAGAGATTATGTTGCGGCCTCGAGTAGGCCGCATTCATGTGTTCTAGAGGTACTGATGAGTTTGTAAAACTAGACACTCTTCGAAAATATGGTTTGGTACCTGACAATATGAATAACCTGGATTGTGGATCGGTGGTTGACTTTGGCTGGCTCTTTTGTTTCTAAAACCTCTATTCTTCTCATCAGAGTGGCAATCTTAGCTTCAACAACTATGGATGATTCTAAGGATAGGAACTCTCCTTTTAAAGCTATAAATTGTGAATTCCTTGGCTTCTCAGAGGTTGGATCCCATTGGAGGGTATTTTCAGCTAGATCTTCAAATAAATCCCAACTTTGATTTTTATTTTTTTGCAAGAAGAATCTCCCCTGACATATGGTTTCTAATAAGATTTTTGTTTGATAATCCAAACCATCATAAAGAATCTGGCACTGACGCCATTTCTCTACACCGTGATGAGGGCATGAGCTAAGAGATCTTTAAATCGCTCAAAGTATCTCCAGGATGGTTCGCTTTGCTCTTGCCTAAACTGCATGATGTCTTTATGATGAGAGCAGTCTTATGGATTGGGTAAAAATTTCTTCAAGAAAGCCTTGACGAAATCGTCCAACGTCATGACTGAGTCCACAGCCAAGCTATACAACTATTTCTTAGCTAGATCCTTTAGGAAAAAGGAATGAAACGTAACTAACGGCATCATCTCCTAGCTGGGGAATACGCATCATGAGGCATACTTCTTCAAATTCCCTAACAAAGAAGTATGCGTCTTCTGATTCTAAATCGTGAAATTTCGGGGAGAGTGTGTGATGAATTGCGGGTTCAGCACAAAATTATTACCATTCGCTTCAGGAAGTTTTATACAAGATGGGAGTGAAGTTCTGATTGGGCAAAACCTATCCTGTTAGTGATGCCATCACGGGTTCTGGATGCAGTGGAAGAGAAGTATTTCGGGTCAATCTGGAAGTAATAGGATCTCTCAACCACTCTTGCATGCAGCACATCACAAACAACGTACAGACAAGACCAATCAAAAAGAATAAAAAAACAAAACAAAAGAAAGAGAACAACCACCAAGCCTATTCTAAGGTGCCTGGACCTAGACGATTCCTAACTGGTCGATTCTCCGGGGGGAGGTTGTTGCAGGAATTAGGCTACAAACTAATCGGCCAGGAAAGGCAAAACTTGGTGGGAGGTATCCGGACGTGAGCTCGGGCCTAAAACGCCCCACGCCAAAGCACGGAGTTTTCGAGGCTTAACCTCTCAATCATCCTTTCTTAGACACCAATTTTACAGGAGTATGATTTTTATAATTTTCACCCTCGGTTAATCTCTTAATGAGTCCAAGATGCCCCTAGGGCCAACATCTATCAAATTTTTGTTAGACTTGAGATTGTGAGTGCACTTGGAGATGATTTTTAGGCTAAATAAGGGTGATGAAATCCCCACCTTATCTTGTTTATTTGGGTTTTGCTCTAATATCAATTGTGCAAGTGTACAATGTATTCACAATAAAATAACACTCAAAACGATAAATCACTCCAAAATATTAGTCCTATTCTATATGAAATTCACACGTACCTTTCTCCAGCACTCTTCAATAGAAATTGAAATGAATTGAAATAGACACGTGCTCTATATGCAAAAGTCTAATCTAATTTTCAATTTAGCAACAAATGAATTTTGTTGAGTTATTAACAGTGCATGGGTGAGTCATACAAGAAAACTATTATTTGCAAGAAGAAAGTAATCTTTGCACAATTTTTCACAACCCTACAGAAAATTTCTGTGAGTACTTCAATCAGAAAAGTCACGCCGATGCGAGACTTTTCTGAGAGCAAAAGTGCTCTTCTTTTCAAGCAAGTGTAGGTCCACTGCGGCGATTAGTCCCTTTACTCCTCCTCCTGCACAAAAAACAAATAGAAATCTTTAGTAACAACAAGAAAACCATTACCCTCCTTGGCAACGACGCCAAAATTTGTTGCTAAAAAGCATGCACAAGAAGAAGTAAAAAAGTGATGGTCGATGTTACAGCTTTAGAGATCTACCATGATAGCAAAGTGGCTATACGGGTCGTCTATCCACAAGGAAGGGGGCGATAGAAGCTTAATGTGCTATCTTCTTTATTCGTAGAAAAGATGTTTCATTGTTTAAAGAATAAATTGAAAGAAAAACAAGAAGGATTGTAGAAATGATTTGAAATATTTTGGTGTTGGAAATGTGTTTTGTATTTTAGAGATGGAAAAGATGCATGGCTAACCTTTACTAATTGCTCTCACTAACCTCAAGCTTCTTGAAGACATAGCCTCACAATGGATCATAGGCAATCACAAACCTTGTGTATAAGAACTTTTCACGTGGTAGATCGAATGAAAGTTCTTCCCATCACCTTGCTTCACACGGCAAAACTCGAACATTCCTCTATCAAGATCCATTTGAAGGCGAGCATAGAGGAAGAAACAAGTGCACTATTGGTATCGGGAAGGATGCATGGGAGTTTCATTAACTTACAAAAAACAAGTATAGTTAACAACTTCTATAGATCATCAAAAATTTAGGAGTCAAGCATGAAGTAAGAAAGTGAGTCTACTTGTTAGTAAGTTAGAGTTAAAAACCCTCATCGTAGATATCACATCTCTTATTTGTACAAGACTTGATTGACACTATTGATTCATATGGGTTATTCAAGCAAGTTACTAGAGGCTAGTGGTTATTAGTTAGTTAGCCATACTATAAAGAAGTTAGTTAGACACGGTAAATGAAAAAAAAAAAAGAGAAGATAAAAGGAGAGAAAACATACTAATTAGAGCAAGTAAAAGTAAGGTAAAAACATAAAGAATAATATGGTAAAGGAAGAACTTCACTTGTATTTGATTGTTACTTTCAAGATACAAGCTTCACTCTCTCTCTCTCTCTCTCTCTCTCTCTCTCACTCTAATGGCTAACCTAATACAAGAAACAAAGAGAGAATATAAGAAAGCAAAGGAAAATATAACAACAAACTAACAAGAAACTCTCTATTCTCTGGATATCTCTTTCTCTGAGAATCCTGGGAGGTATTTATAGCCACAGAAGGATACGGTGACGGAGTGGAGTGCCAGTATGGCCTCGGAACACGGCCTGGGCCGCATTTCTGTGGCCATTCTAGTTCCAGTCTGCCAGTGCCTGAGCGTGCAGACTGATACAGGAAGAGAGGCCTGTAGCTGTAATAAAGCATTGACTTCTGCTCCCTTGCATCAGCAGATCTGAACTTCAAGTGTGGGCTTCTTCTTGGCTTTAAAAAAAATCCTCAATTTGATGGAGTTTTGGCCTCTTCTTTTCTTCAAGCCATGGACCTATAAATAAGGAGAAGTATCCATTAATAAACAGAATTTTATTAAGATAAATGTGAAAATATGATGAAAAATATGCAAATATAAACACTAATCAGCTGCCCAATAGGAAATGGCCTTGCACCCTTTTGGGTTTCGTGATAGCTGGGAGTGCATTCAGACCGTCAGGTCTTTCAACTTCGCCGGGTAAGCGAGCCTAGCGCTCAACGCTTTGTCGCTAACTCCGTCCGAGTGTAGTTATGCCATGAGCGATGCTGTCCATTATCGTGGCTTCGCCACGAGCGATAACTACGCGAGGCGTGATAGTGTTTAGCGTTGTGCGTTAGCTCCGCTCCAGCTTGCTTAGCTCCGCTTGATTGTTTGCTTGTCTGATCGCTTACCTTATTCCTATCTTGAAGGCTTTACTACTCTACTGATAAGCTTAGTTATTACCTGTCACTATGTTTTCATGCGTATGTTTGGTACTAACACCTCTGCAGGTATCTACTTGGCCTTCCGACCTGATCGGTTGCTGATACTGCATATTTATTGTCACATTCCCATATTCATTATTTAATAAACTTTGTTTTAAATCCTATGTATTGTTTAAATTATATGCAGGCCTTCACCACAGGGAAAAGGAGAGAAAACGAGCCCAAAAACCAACTTAAATTCTGATTTAATTCAGAAATAATTCAAATCAACGATCAGGGCAAATCAGGGAAAATTATAAAAGAAAAAAACCAGTTAAAAAGTCAGTTAAATCAAGATCTCTACAAATTAACTGGTTAAAGTCGAAAATAAGCAAAAGAATCATCGAAATCAAAAGATCAAATGGCATATCTTTTGGATAAATGGAAAGGAAAATAAACCCTTGAGATCCTGCCCCTTGATGTGGAGCCACATCAAGGTTGCAGATCCGTGGCCAAAGCCGCGGATCCGCGGCTTGGCAGTGAAGAAAAGTGGAGCATTTGCTCCCTCTATCTGCTCACGCTCTCCTCCTCTGATTTTGTCCTATAAATACTGCAAAATTTGAGGTTACAGAGGACAATTAAGCAGAGAGTAGAATAGATTTTTGTATAGGTTTAACCTAGGTTCTTCTTTCTTTTTTAATGTAATTTTTATTTTTCTTTATGTAACTGAGAGGAGAGAAGAGTTTCATGGAGGAATGGGAGCAAGCTTGTACTGAGTTTGACACTGGTATAAGTAAGTCTTTTCTTTCATTGTTATTTGAATCGAATCAAAGTTTTTTTTCTTTACTCTTGTTTTTGTTTGCTTTTCTCTGATATGTTTGTAATCCAAGTGAATTTGATAACCTCAAAATTGCTTCGCCATTGCAAGTGCACTTTATGGCCTATGGTGATGAACAACCATTCCCATATTAGTTTACCTTGCCCTTTATTCATAGTGTAGATCAGGAACGGGAAAAATTTTACATGCCATGCTTAATCGCCTTCAAAAACTAGGTAAGTCATAGTGACGGATCCAAGATATATGAGCACTGAAGAGGTAAGTAAGTGTTTTTAGTTTTCTTTTAATTCTTAATTTAGAATCCAACTCCAAAACTACTCTTCTTTTATCATTTTGTTCTTTTCTTTTTAACTTAGTGTATAAATCAACAACTCACAATCATATTCTTTTATCTATCCATCTTCTATTAACTTTTCATTTTTCTTTTCTAAAACTGAGAGGTAATTCCTAATATATTTTTGAAAACTCAAAAGGAAAAAGACCTTACTTAACTCTTTCATCGCAGTCCCTTCTTGTGGATGACAACCCGCATAGCCATTCGCTATAGTGAAAATATTGAGAACTTGCACATTCGACTCTTAATTTTTAAACTATCATTTTTTATGTGCAGGTCTAAACTCAATCATGGCCCTTCAGCCGTTAGGGCTTTCACCCACTTTCTCGAAAGAGGAGTACGTTCAGACCGCCAGCTCTTTAGCTACACCTGGTACGCGAACCTAGTGCTCAGCGTTTTGTCGCTAAATCCATTCGAACATAGTTACACCGTGAGCGCGGCTTCACCACCGCGGTAGAATATTATTCATCGCTTACTCTGTCGTATGCGTTTAACCGTGCCGCGAGCGATAACCACACCAAACGTGATGGCATTTAGCGTTGTACATTAACTTTACTGCAGCTTACTTAGCTTCACTGAATGTATGTTTGCTTGCATGCCCGCTTGTCTACTTGATAATTCAACTATTATTCTTTCTTTGATGATTGTGAAGAGTTTGAAACCTGTACTAATATTATCTTCAAAAAATTGTATCATTTTTCTGTATTCGTACTGATCCCTGTATCGGTAATGTTTTTCTGTATTCATACTGATCTCCTGTATCGGTATCATTTTGCTGTATTTGTACTGATCCCATGTATCTGTGCTATTTTCCTGTATTATGTTATGCGATAGTGATATCTACTGCACTATTATTTGACATGTTATTACTTGACCCCTAACTCCTGCATGCTATCCACTTGTTTAATATCACTTATCACCTGCCACCTGATACATTATCACTTGTCTTGTGATTATCATATTTTGGGAATCATGAACCTGTTATCCTACATTATATACAGTGATCTGTATTTCTAGTACTTGTACTCCTGTTACTCCTATAACTCCTAAACCTATCCTGCTTCTGCTATTCCCATAATATGATAATTGCATAATAATAAACTATAAAAAGACCAACCAACATCAGGTAAGGGGAAAATTGATGGACTTCAAGTGATGAATATATTTACAGTAGTATTAGATAAGTTGTGCAACTCAAATCTTCTGAATCTACATGAGGGCCTCAATGTGTTCGAGGGGAGCGCTGACTCCCTACCTCCTGATACATTCCTGAATGGGCATAATATAAGACCCACTTTCTTTAGGCCTTGCGGCTGGATCGTACACCAGCAACGGAATATCCTGAGTCGTGTCTTGGGCATGTACGGGATCCACTGTAAACATAACCCATTGGTTCATTATCAGTTTCCAATAACAACCTCATCTTACACATATATGAATGTATATGTGTTGGGATACTGGGACATATACCCTGGCTATGTAGTAGGACGAGTTATGATAATAATAAAGTGCTAACCAATAACTCGTCGTGCGATTTTGCAATTCGGGTTGTATACACTCGGATTACGGTAACATGGGCCATAAGGTATATAGATGAGGGTTTCCTTGTTTGGATTATTCCTTCAACGTACTTGTCTAATGAAACCGTAAGCTGAGCTTGTATAGCTGATTTTGCTTATATTTAATATTATCAGTTTTATTGATTTTATTGATTTTTATGTTATTTTCTTAGTTTAGGAGAGGATTCAAGTTAAATGAACTCAGGATAAGGCGACGTGATGTATAGGGTATTTGATTAGTCTCTAATTTTACATAATTTTTATCACATCTTCACATTTATTTCGTATAAATTCTGCTAATAAAGCTTTACTTACTTGATTCTAGGTCCATGGTGTGCAATGAAGAAGAAGACCCTAAATTACCATTTAATTGGTAATTAAGGCCTATTAAGATAGCCATTGATCTAGGAGGCTGATTCTGTCAAAACGAGGGGCTGCAAACACAAAACTGGGACCATATACAAACAGGAGACAAAAAGGACTGTGCGCGGCTCGAAACGCCGCGCGCAGCCACACATGGCCGCGGCGCGCACCACATTTTGGGCCAGGGTTTGTCCCCTGGCCCCCCTCTTCCCTGGTGCCTATAAAAACCCCCTGGGGTTCCAGAGTTGGAGATATACAGAGTTTAGGGTAGTTCCATTTTCATGTTGTAGTTTAGTTTAGGTTAGGTTAGTTCTTCTTCTTCCTCTTTGTATTTTTCATTTATTTTAGATCTTGTATTAGGAGAAAGAGTGATACATGAGTGGAATGTAAGAGTGCTTGTAATAGAAGGTGACAAGCTATGAAAGGTGCTCTCTTTACCTCTCTTTGTTTTCTATCTAACTTCTTTTACATGTTTACTTAGTCTTTTCTCTCATGGCAACTAACTACTAACCACCAACTAGTCTAACTTCTTTTATGATAATCCACATGAATCAAATAGCCTCGATTTGGTCTTGCTCTTACAAGAGCCATTGATGGCTCATGATGATGGATCTAACACTCTAACTTCCTAACCACTAACAAGCTAACATTACTTTACTTCATGCTTGCTCTTATTGGGTTTTGATGATTTAAGTGTAGCTTGCACTTGTTTGTTGAGTTGGGTTGTGATGAGTTACATATGGGTCATGCTTTGAATCGCTCTTGAACCAAGGACTAGTGATGGTTAATGATACATGTGAGGCAACTATCACTAAGAGGTTAGCGTGTTGGTGGGTCATTAGTTGTTAGTAGCCGTGAGTTTCTTTCTCTTTCACTTGTTTTAGAAATATATCCAAAAACTCACAAACATATTTTTTTTCTATGTTTCCCACTTCTTTGTGTTTCACCGTACTTCTCTTTTCATTATTTTTTTTCTTTCTTTTCATTCTTTAAAATTTTGAAGAACTGTTAACATACACGTGAACATAACGTGTAAGCTTCTATCGCCTCCCGTCCTTGTGGATTCGACTCGTTCTAGCCTCTATGCTATAACGGAAGTATCGAGGAAGCCAAAGCACAAACACTTTAAATATCGATTTTAAAACATATACTTTTTGTGCGCGGTTATTCCCCGATCAAATTTGGTGCCGTTACCGGGGATGGGAACGGTTTGATTTCACAAGTTTGTTAACTTTTCTTCTTTATTTTTTGGGGTGTAGGTTAAATTTTAGCATTGTAGAGTCCACACTTGCTCAAGTGTGGTCGGGTAACTTCTTGTACATTCATATACTCTGCTACTATTTTTGTTTATATTACTTGTACACTGTAAATAATTTGAAGAAGTAAAATACAGAAATTGGATGCTTTAAAACGGTTTAGACATTTGCATCTAGGCACGTGTCAATTTTCATTCTAATATACTGTATTTTGTTCTTATGTTGTTGTGATAGGAGGTGTACATAAGTCATTGCATATAGTATAGGACAAACACTTCAGTGATTTACTCGCTTTTTTGTGTTCATGCTTATCTATATTGCACACTTGCACAAATTTAACTTAAGGGCAACACCCAATACAACATAAGGTGGTAAAGTTATTACCCTCCCTTAGTCCAAAAATCACCTCCCCACTCACACAACCCAAGCCTAATAAAAATTGCTAGACGTTGGCCCCTAGGGACATCTCGGACTCATTTAGGAGATTGACCTAAGTGGGAAATTGTTAGAATTGACTCTTGCTAAATCGGTGTCTAAGGTTGGGGATTGAGAGGCGAAACCTCGAAGAACAATGGTTTGGCATAATTAGGCCCGTTGCTTCGGCACGGATACCTCCCGCTGATCTTGCCCCTACCTGGCCGATTAACTCGTGGTCAGCTTCCAACAACAGACCCCCGTGGACAGTCTAACCAGTTAGGAGTCGTCTAGGTCTGAGTCAACCCTAACATAGGCTTGTTTTCTTTTTCTTTTTGTTTGTTTGTTTGTTTGATTTCTTTTTTTTGTGAAATGGATTTTAACAACAATAATTCTTTCAATCATGATATAAATCCATATTTCACTCTGACCTCATTTGACTCGGATAACTCCAGCCCGGCAATGTACAACATGAACCAACCATATATGCCTAGTTGGGATTATCCGACTCAATATGACCCTTATCCTCAATCATATGACTATAATCTTCAAAATAATTTCAACTCTTACAGAGTTCATGGGGATTCAACTCCCCCGAGTCCAATTTTCAACCACCTTGTCCACAATTTTCATTCCCTGATTTTGGTTCATATACTCCTTTTCCTGTTCCACCACCTGAAGAAAAATCTGATTTGAAAAGGAGCATAGAAGAGTCCCTACAACAAATGCAAAATTTGCTCAATTCACAATCCTTCCCATATCAAACTCCACATACTCCTTTTCTAGAGCATCCAATTGAAGAAGAATCTGAGTTAGAAAAGCGTTTGGAAGTCTTTTGTCATAGAATGCAAAACATATTGGACTCCTCATCTCAACCAAATTTTCATGAGTCCTACTCATCTTTTCCAGTCTCACCTATTCAAAATGAACAAACTTCAATACTGGACTTGAGTATGGAACCCTTGCGTGAGTCCGAGCAGCAACCATAAAATCCGATGGACTCACAGTTTCACCACAATTTCCAAAATTGACTTCCATGCTCATCTTTTCAAGAAAAATCAATTACAAAAAGTATGGAAGACATGATTCAGACTCAACATTCTGTTACCCTATCTGTCAGTAGGTTACACTCAATAATGAGCGATCTGATCAATGAGAGCGAGGAAAATCTTTCTTGTCAACCATTGACCAATCCTTATATCCCTAACTCTGTTGATTAGACCCTTGAATCATGTCATTTTGGGAATCCAGATTCAATTTCAGAACACACATTCGAACTTGACCAAACTCCAAGTTATGAAAGTCACCTGGACATTCTGGCAAGTTATCCCTTCCCTGAAATTGAAATCGAACTTGAATGTGATCCTGAACCTCCTGTTGGGAATTCCATTTCACTTTTTGATTCAATAATGACTCCGGTATTTTACCAGATTTTTTCTCTATTCCGGAGTCAACATTAAATCCTGTACCAGTACACCGTGAAATAGAATCACCAATCTCTTATGATCACACTTCATTAACGGGAACAGTGTGTGAACATCAATTCTTTGGTCTGGACCCTAATTTTGAACCAATTTCGACTCTCATTGTTGACTCTCGACTTGATCTGAGTCAACTTCTCGAGTCGGTATCAGTTTTTTCTTCCTATTCCATTTAAGTCCAAATCCATCATTTTCAAAAATCACACTTCTTTGTTGGACAAGAATGTTGACAAAAGTGACTCAGTAATTATTTTTAAAATTGAAAATTAAATGGGGATAAAATCTTCAATAAGACTATTCAATCCATCATTCTTTTACTGGGTCTTATTAGAGAGGTCATTGGTGGGTTCCTGCAAGATCCACACTATTTTGATTAGGTCGCAACGCTTGGCCAAATCAGACCACCACCGGAGCCACCCCCTTGAGTTAATCTTCCTTCCCTCTCCATTTGTTTTATGTATTTACATATTCACGATGCATTGAGGATCATGCATGAGATAAGTGTGGGGGAGGGTTTACTAACGTAGTTAGTTTTATATTTTCTTTCTTTTACACTTCTTTTTAAATTAAAAAAAAAATTTACAAAACTTTTTGAAGGAAGAGAAATAGTATTGATCCATTTTTAAGAAAATTAAGATTATCTTAGGAATTAGGAAAACCTAAAATTATGAAATTTTAAACCGAGTCAAAATAATAGATCTTATTTAAGTTTTAGGATAAGAAAGTAAAATTGAAAAGATAATTTGATCTTGAATTTTTGCCTTAGATTTATGCACTCCACACTTACACAATTTTTGGGACTGAAACAAAGACTGAAAACGCTATAAAATATATATATTCAAATATATATATATATATATATATATATATATATATATGATAAATAAAAACTACTTATTGAAGTTGAGTAATTATGCCTCAGGAAGCATGATTATTCACACCTAAAACGATGGACAAAAAAAAAATCAAATAATCCCCTTTAGTTTTGTGGCCTTGTTTACTCGAGTCCTTAAGTCCGAGGGATGTTTTCTCATCTGGTGCCCTAAGACCATCTGGTTTGGGAGTCACCGACTAAAGGCTCACTACCCGGGTAAATAAGAAAGCCTAAGAAACTAAGGGAAGAGAAAGAGAGAGAGAGAGAGAGAAAAAATATATATATAATATAAATAAATGGCATGAAAGTTTGAGTCGATATCCCAAAAATCTTCACAGTTCACAAAGTGCATATTTTTCTAAGAGTTTTATGAAAGATCAAAGAGTCAATTCAATTTTAAATTCTTACATTTAATTTATAACAAGATTTTTTTTACATTTTGACTTAGTTTAAGAAAGAACAATTTTTGTTTAACCTATTACCTTAGATCACTTATATTTTCGCAAAAATATTTCAATACTTTTCTCTATTTCAAAATGTGTTTTCAAAATACTAACATTTGATTTCTTTCTTTATGAATTTTGTGGGTGTAATCCGCTGAAAACCCTCAGGAGATAAAACTCCTCCTCTAGGGGAAACTTAGAGGTTTAACGGCTTGTTGCACATGCTCAGTGCAATCGCGTCACCTGCAAAAATGGTGTAATAATTCCTTAGTTTTTGTTTTGCTCGGGACGAGCAAAAAGATAAGTGTGGGGGTGTGATTAGTCTCTAATTTTGCATAATTTTTATCACATCTTCACATTTATTTCGTATTAAATTCTGCTAATAAAGCTTTGCTTACTTGATTCTAGGTCCATGGTGTGCAATGAAGAAGAAGACCCTAAATTACCATTTAATTGGTAATTAAGGCCTATTAAGATAGCCATTGACCTAGGAGGCTGATTCTGTCAAAACCAGGGGCTGCAAACACAAAACCGGGACCAGATACAGACATGAGACAAAAAGGACTGCGCGCGGCTCGAAACGCCGCGCGCGCGGCCACTACATGGCCGCGGCGCGCGTCGCGTTTTGGGCCAGGGTTTGTCCCCTGGCCCCCCTCTTCCCTGGTGCCTATAAAAACTCCCCTGGGGTTCCAGAGTTGGAGATATACAGAGTTTAGGGTAGTTTCCATTTCCATGTTGTAGTTTAGTTTAGGCTAGGTTAGTACTTCTTCTTCCTCTTTGTATTTTTCATTTATTTTAGATCTTGTATTAGGAGAAAGAGTGATACATGAGTGGAATGTAAGAGTGCTTGTAATAGAAGGTGACAAGCTATGAAAGGTGCTCTCTTTACCTCTCTTTGTTTTCTATCTAACTTCTTTTACATGTTTACCTAGTCTTTTCTCTTATGGCAACTAACTACTAACCACCAACTAGTCTAACTTCTTTTATGATAATCCACATGAATCAAATAGCCTCGATTTGGCCTTGCTCTTGCAAGAGCCATTGATGGCTCATGATGATGGATCTAACACTCTAACTTCCTAACCACTAACAAGCTAACATTACTTTACTTCATGCTTGCTCTTATTGGGTTTTGATGATTTAAGTGTAGCTTGCACTTGTTTGTTGAGTTGGGTTGTGATGAGTTACATATGGGTCATGCTTTGAATCGCTCTTGAACCAAGGACTAGTGATGGCCAATGATACATGTGAGGCAACTATCACTAAAAGGTTAGCGTGTTGGTGGAGTCATTAGTAGTTAGTAGCCATGAGTTTTCTTTCTCTTTCACTTGTTTTAGAAATATATCCAAAAATCACAAACATATTCTTTTCTATGTTTCCCACTTCTTTGTGTTTCACCGTACTTCTCTTTTCATTCTTTAAAACTTTGAAGAACCGTTAACATACACGTGAACATACCGTGTAAGCTTCTATCGCCTCCCGTCCTTGTGGATTTGACTCGTTCTAGCCTCTATGCTATAACGAAAGTATCGAGGAAGCCAAAGCACACACACTTTAAATATCGATTTCAAAACATACACTTTTTGTGCGCTGTTTTCCCCGATTAGTATACATGAGGGTTTCCTTGTTTGGATTATTTCTTTTGACGTACTAACCTCACGGATCGGTAATTTGGGCTTATATAACTGAATATACCATATTTACTTTACTTGATACCTCATTCCCTGCTTCGTGTGTTTGTCCTCATGACACGATTTTCAATATATGCTCTTTGACTCGAATTTATCGATATACGTATGCTTATTTATGCACGCCACTTGGCATTCACCACACAACTCGTTGGAGAGTTCTGACTCCCCTGAATGGACCGTGGTGGACTTTTGGGATTAGAGTTGTGCAGTGATAGCATCATGGATCAGCAGTTGATCGTCCAGAGCCCCATCCTTCCAGGCCCCCTGCTCGTCCCACGAGTTTTCCTTTTATAACTCGTGAGCATCTTTTTGTACTATTCATAATTGTAAATCTTTTTATATACTCGCATTTGCGCCTATCAGTGATATAATATACTTGTAATATTGTATCACATCTTATGATAACTTTGTAACTGTACTCATATGTTGGAATGTATAATGCACCACATACGTTCGTACTCTTATTCTTGCCTATATTGATGCTTAGCGTAATTATGTGAGGATATTTTTGACCTACGTATATATGTCGCAGTAAGGTCTCCGTACCCGCAGGATCAGGGCGTTACAAAAAGGTTCGAGTTAAAGAGGTCCACTTTCATTTAAATATGGATATCTTGTGATACAAGTGGACATATTCATTTACAGAGGAGATTATTTTAAAACTAGTGAGAAATGCAGACTGTTGAAGAGAAGGGAGGACATGTTGCTTACATTTGATTTGCTTCAGTGGCTAGTTGAGAGGTAGAAGACGCACCAACAACAACATACATGTAGATGACTCGAGACTCATATGTAGGCACACTTGAAATAAGTGTAGGCCCAAAGATCCATCACTCTAGTTTTGATTGTGATTAACTCATATAGGTATAGTACTAATATCTTATGATATTTAGTTTCAAATTTTAATCAAGATCATAGTTTGGTGTTTAGCTTCTTCAAAAGACTGAATGTCAAGTTTTGAAACTAACTCGAGTTATTTAAGAACTCAAGCATAAAAGACACATCAAGTACTAAAAGAGGAGTCTAGCTCAATAAGAATCATATTTGAATTAAGTCATGATGAAGAGGAAGATCATATCAAGAACAAGACTCATGTTTGTAAGATTTCTTAGTGATTGAGTTTTTACCTGCACACAAAATACAGAATTTCAGAATTTAAGAATAAAGAGTGCAAGGTACTCAATGCTACCGCAATAGCAAGTGGCTATACGGGTCGTGATCCACAAGGAGGGACTAGCGATGGAAGCTTTTTAATAAGTTCTCTTTTAGGTTACAAAGAATGGTTAAAGATCTTCTTTTAGTTCTTAAAAAAAAAGAAAATACAATCAAGTTAGGAAGAAAGTGGTAGATTGAGAAGATGAAAAAATGAAAAATGGATTATATACAAAGAAATTGAAAAGAGTGATAAAGATGGTTGGAAGATTGGGGTGATCTAAACTAAGAAATTAAAAGAAAAGAAAGAAAATCTAAAAGAAAAACTTACTTCCTCTGATTGATTACTTATCTGGAAACCTTGCATCTTTTACCTTGCTTTGGAGGTGATCAACGCATAAGTCATCAGATCGAGCTCAGTTCTCATTCACATTACATCATCAAGACAAACAAGAATAAAATGATACGGAATCTTGAGGAGGAGAAATCCATCATGAAATATCGTGGCACTCACACAAACATGGCTATACTGATGCTTTTAGATTCACTTGGATATTCATCAAAACCTAAAAGAGAAAAAGTAAGAAGAACACATAAACAAGAAAAGCATAAAGATGTTACCTTTGATTACTTATAGAAATGATGAAAGAAAGGAGGAGGCTACATCGGTGTCACTCTCAATATAAGTCTCTCTCTCTTACTTACATGAATCTCAGTCTAACCTATACTTAGAAAGAAATAAATAAATTACATAAAAAGAAAATAAAAATCTACACTAAAAAGAATGAAAAACTGGCCTAAAATCTATCTCCGCTTGGTCCTTCCCCTTTGCCTTTGAGATTACAGGTATTTATAGGAGAAATGCAGAGGTTAGAGGAGTATGAAAATAGGGAAAGCTGGATATTTCTGAATTTGAATCCTCCCCTTTAACTCCAAACTTGATTTGATGTGGATATTCAGTTCTGATCTGCAGCTTGTTGGTGTATTGATTGCTGAATATAACTTATCAAATTATAGAATGAGAAATAGCAATGAACTTAAGAGTTTGTACCCCTTTAAGTCTTCTTTCTGGGTCATCTTAAATCATTAGATTTGAATTTCAGTAGTGAAAGTTATGATTCAAATACTAAAATATATCCAGTCAGAATCTGAGTCAAAATTGCTTTATCGCATCCGTTGACCTTCTCTCTATCCATTTATCCCTTTGACGTTATCCTCGATTGATCTTTAGATTTAACCACTTGATTTATCAAAACCTGAATTTAACCAATTGAATTTGGGATCATCCTCCTTTAACCAAGTAGATCTAGTTAAATCTGAATTTAACTGATATTGATTTGATTTTATCCTCTTTCCCCTCATGATTATCTTTTACAAAATAGAAATTTAAGACAAGAAATTTAGCAGATATATTATATGATAAATGTGAAAATGTAATAAAAAATAATACAATAAATGTGTGCAATCACTTAGATTCTTTGTAAAGTTTAGATTAAATTTGATTGCTCAAGCTCACACATACAAACATGTTTTATATATTGGTTTGAAGAGTTTGATTGAAAATGAATTTGTGGTTTATGATTTAGTTTTTCAAATGTTTGATTTTATAAGATGAAAGTATCAAAAACATGTTTTATTGTTTATATATGTAATGAATTTGTCCTCACACATTAAAGCTTAATTGTAACATTCAAAAACTTGTTTTTTTTATGTTATGCAAGTTTAGAAAAACATATTTGCAAAAGTTTAAGTTTATAGTTTTTATTTTGGAAAAATATTTTTAAATGATTTATATTTTGAAAATGAATTTAAACATCTCAAAAAGAAGTTTTTGTAATATGTTTGTAATATGTATTTACACATATTTGTACTCAAATTTATTTGCAAGAACTTATTTTTGTGAATTTTATAAATATTTATTTGAATTTTTAAAGAAGTTTATTTTTAATGTTTTAATTGTTTTTGTTTAAAAAATGTTTAAAGTCTCAAAAAGAAATTAATTATTTGTAATATATATTGATTTTTATTCACACATATTATTTATTACTTCTGGGATTTTTATAGATTTTTATTTATAATTTTAAAGGGGCTTTTAAAAACAATATTTAAAATAATAAAAAAATGACTGGGTTGTTGGGCTCGGCTCACCGGCCCCAGTAGTTGGCCGACCGGCCAGAGAGAAGTGCTCTCTTGGCATGCCCACTGGTCGACCAGCCGGTTGACCGGGCGTCAAAGAGCACTGCTCTCTGGCAAGCCCAACTGGCCAAACAGCTAGTAGCCGTTGGGCAAGTCAACGGCCATTTGAATTTTTTTTTTATTTTGTTTGTTCATGAACAGTAGCCCAATGGCTACTTGACTTTTGTAATTTATTTTTTGTTTTATTCTATTTTGAGGGGCTTATAAATAGTGTTCAGAAGAGAGTTTCCATGTGAATTTTTCCAAGTTTTACAGGCTAAAATAATCTATCTCTTAGAGAGTTTTCAACAAAGTCCGAGTCTTATGTCGGTCATATCGAACACCAACACATAGAAAAAGGGCTGGAGGAACCAGAGCAAATATTTTTCATTCCTAAGAGAGATTCTTATCAAGTTTCAAGTAATCATTTTCTCATCTTTTAGAGAAGTTTTCAAAGAGTTTTTTTGAGCCACAAAAACCTAATCTTCTCTAGATTTCTCCTACAAACTTGAGCAATTCATCTCTACATCTATTCTACAGGATTCTTTGTTGTGAGAAAGTTTCTTTATGATCGAGATCCTTGAAACAAGTTGTTTTACATTGTATTGAAAGTGATTAGAGGTTGTGGCCTCGAGGCGAACTTGGGGGTTCGTGGTAAAATGGTTCTTGCAGAACAGTGAGGGACTTACGGGTTTGAAAGTTTTTGCGGGAACTTGTACCGAAGTGATCTTGAGGGATCAAATTATAGTGGAAATCCTTCGTTGCGGTGAAGGTGAGCAAGCAGAGCAAGTTGCTCAAACCTCGAAACAAATCTTCAGTGTTTGTTTTTATTTCTCTCTCTCAACTTTACTCATTCAAGTTTAATATCTTGTATGCTTATATTATTTATATCATTAAATGCTTGATATTACTAGTGCTCAATTGATATATATGCTTGGGATTGTTTAATTGATTTTATTTGAATAGAATTGTTAGTTAAAGTTTTTAATTTATGTCACGCCCGATTCTTAAAATACACTGAAATGAAGATGCGATGAGAGCCGGTGATGCAAATACGCAAAGAAAATGCCCCCACGGATACATGCTAAGCCTCAATACAAGAAATTAAACACAATATTCACAATAAACCAACTTTATTCACAAGTACAGGAATATTACAAGAGTTAGGTTTTATTACATCAACAGAAACAAGAGAGAATACAAAGAACTCTCACGAGCTTGAAGAGAATACAAGCCACTTCTTGAGCTTTATGATGTATTTGAAATCACCTAGAGGGGGTGAATAGGTGAAGGCTATACTAAGTGACAAATAATGAGGATTAAAAATTATTTAACAATAAGCAACAATAATAAAATGACTTGCAAGAGAGTATACGAATAATAGAGCAAGTAAAGGAGAGATAGAGTTTAGAGATAAGTGGACAATCGCAAACACGAGAATATGTTTCGAGGTTCGAGCCATTGCTCTACGTCCCCGCCTTCAACACGATGAAGGATTTCCACTATGCTTGATCCCACCGGATCGTCAAATACAAGTTCTCAGTAGAACTCTTTGGACACACTTGTCCTCTCTCACGGTGCCGCAACACCAACTAGGAGCTCACTAGCTCGCCTGAGGCCGCAACCTCTACAACTTCTCAATTATGAAGAAACGGTGATCAACACTTGACCACAAACAATGGCTCACTTGCACAACCCTACAACCAAGATGAGGAGATGAAAATTTTGGGATTGTGTAGTGCACAAATCTAGAAGAGAAGTAGAGGAAGGCTTCAAGCTAAAAGGATTGAAAATTTGGCTCAATGAAAACTTTTTGCTAAAAGGCTAAACTTTTGAAAACTTTTGATCTTAATCTTGTAAATTTTTGTATTTTAGTAGTAGAACACTACCTCTATTTATAGGGGATGAAAACTGGGCTAAAAAGGCCAAGAGATTCGTTGGGGGAGATCCCAACAAAAATTAGATTAGAAAAATAGCTGTTGGAATCTGTCAGCAGATTCTAACTGCTGTCGGTCGACCGGGCCGGTCGACCGCCAACGGTCGGATTTTCGACCGTTGGGAAAGCAGTCGACCGGGCCAGTCGACCGAAGTCCTAAACAGAGAGTGAGTTCTCTCTGTCGGTCGACCGGTCAGGTCGACCGAGAAAAACAGAGAGCACTGCTCTTGTTCTCGGTCGACCGGTCGGTCGACCGAAGTGCACACATGCACAATGGTGCATGTCGGTCGACCGCCCGGTCGACCGACAGAGCAGTTCAGCTCTGCCAGCAGTCGACCGTGCGGTCGACCGGATTAGGCCAAATGTCAGGTTTTTGAAAGGGCTTTTTGAAGATAAAAATTTTGATAAAAATTCTATAGATGGGTATATACAAAATAAAATTTTAGGGCTTATAAAGACCAGTATGTGATCATAGATCAACACCAAAATGATTTGAACTTTATTTTGATAAAAATTCTTTTTCTAAACAAAAACGGTTTTTCCAAAAACTTGTTTTTCCAAAAACCGATTTTTTCAAACTTTGTTTTTCCGTAACTTGGTAAGAAATTTTGTAACAAAATTTTGTTTGTAAGCATTAAGCAATATCAAATGTGTGTGTGTGACAATCCCAAAGTTATCAACCTCTATCATCTCGGTCTTGACAAAATAGACTATAAATCCTAACTAAAATGGAAAATGTAAAAATACAAATCTTGTAGTAGTCTTCTCAACTTGTTTGATCCTGGAGATCTTCTATTGTGCTGGGCTCTGGGATCCAAATCTTCGCGGCTTCCAAATGTGTGAGTCTTGTGTTGGAGCTGTCAATCAACCTATGATTTTTACCTGAAACTCATTTAAACAAACTTGTTAAAACATAACTATATATGGTTTGTTATCATCAAAACTTCGGGCTAATGGCCTTTGGGCCAACAATCTCCCCTTTTTGATGATGACAAAACATATGGAGTTATTACAAATATTTTGGGTGGATACTTTAAGTGAAGCTCCCCCTTAACACATGCATATAAAATAATCTGATAAAGAGATGTATATGCATAACACAGGCATATATAGAATATGAAAATGACACATATGCCAACCATCCATGCATACCAAAGATATAGAAATACAAGAGTGTATGCATACATGGTTACCTCCATCCATCCAGAAATACCTCCATCCTCCAAAATAGATGATTGGGTCAATAATAGCATAAACACAATATACAACCAATCACATATGCCACATGGAGATAAGAAACATAACTGCCATATCATACTGGAAAAAAATGTCCATACAAGATAGGAGGTTCATGCCAACCTCAAAACCATATAACATAACACATGTCCATAAATAAAAAACTACATGTAGAAAAACAACAACCCAAAATAACATAGAAAATAAACACAGAAATAACTCTAACTTCCCAAATATCTCTCCCCCTTTTTGACATCATCAAAAGGGGTCAATGCTCATCAGAATCATGTCCACCAAAATCAGGGTCCGTCTGTGAAGTAGATGGCGGAGGTGGAACAGAAGAAGGAGTCCTGGCGGGAAATGGAGGGCCGGTAGAAGGAAGTAGCTGAGCACGATCAGAAGGAAGAGGAACCGGCCAATCAAACTTCTGGTAGATGCCGCCGAGATATGCATCCATATAGCGCATGGAGTCACAGATATGGCTGAGATCATGGTCCAAACGCTGCTCCATCCGCTGATAGTGTGCGGTCATCTCAGCGAAAAGCTGCTGGCGATGCTCGGTCATCTCAGCAAAAATCTGCTGGAGATACCCAGTCATCTCAGCGGAAATCTGCTGGCGATGCGCGGACATCTCAGCAGAAAGCTGTTGGTGGTGCTCCCGAAGCTGAGTAGATAAGACAAGATAAGGGTCGACAGGAGCAGAAGAGCCAGAGGAGGATCCAGGGACATGAACAGCAGGGAAGATAGGCTGCGGCTGAGGAGCAGGAGGACGCTCCCTTGCACACATCCTCTTGAGGAGGGTGCTGTTGATGTCAACTGACGGTTCAACCGATCGTTCAGAGGAAAGATCAAAGTTTAATTGCTTTAAAAGACGGGTAATGAGCATCCAAAGGGCAAGTGCCGGTTTGGGACAAGAAGATGATCAGACGTCATATAGTTAATGATGAGCCTAGGGATGTTAATTCTAATGCCTCGCAGAAGGCAATAGATGACAAAAGGAGCAGAACCCCTAGCGTGACTATATTCTCCTAATTTTGGCAGGAGGTTATAGAACATGATCTTGGCCAGGACCTGGGCGGTGAGAGTGTAGTACTTCACCTCCTCGTTCCTAACTAAACTGGGGTTATCATCATCATGAAGCAGTGTGGAGGCGGTGTGGGCAGACTCACCGTCTGGATAAACAAAATCATGCAAATCAAGGTTACAAATTCTTCCCCCTCACAGGAGAGGTGAAGGTGATGTGCAAATTCTTGAAGTGTGATATCATTATCTCTGCCCAAGACTTTGGATCTGATGTGATTTTGTTCAAAAGTGAGATTAGAGTAAAAATATTGCACTAGGGAAGGATAAACAGGTTCCCTAATTGTGATAAAATTTTCTAATGAACTGGATCTCAAAATAGATGCAAGATTAAGATGCTCAAAATCATTTAGCACCACAGATCTACCTGAATTCACATTTTTTGTGGAAATAATGATATACCTATATGATGCATTTTGAGATACAAAAGGGGAGGATGAAGATTGAGAGGTTTTCCCCTTTTCAGATCTGGTTCTTTTAGACATGGATGATGTATAAGCAAGATTAGGCACTAATAAGGCACGATCTAAACAACAGAACCAAGAAATTACCTAGAGGTAACAAGGAAATAAGAGATTTAGGGAAAAGAAAGATTATACCTGAAAATCAAGTGAGAGTTCCAAATTCGGGTCGAGATCTGAGGCCTGAGACAATTTTCCCAAATTTTTGTTGATGATTTTAAGGAAATAGAGAGAGGGAAAAGAGTTAGAATAGGTTTAGGGTTGAGAGATTGGGGAAAGAGAGAGGTTGGAGGCGGTGAGAATGAGAGAAAAGAAAGATTTGGGGTTAGGATTTTTATATACAAATTGGTAAAACAACAGCATACCCGACGGCCGGTCGACCGGGCCGGTCGACCGGTGGAAACCGAGAGCACTCGGTTTCAGTCGGTCGACCGCTGCAGTCGACCGGCTACGGGCAGAGAAATTTTTCTGTGTTCCAGGCTATATCAGGCGACCGGGTCGGTCAACCGGGCCTATACCAGGCCAGATCGGTCGACCGGTCATGCTGAAAACAGAAGGGAAAATAGTTTTTTTTTTAAATTTTGAGTTTTTAATTTAATATCCTTTTAATCAAAAACAAATATTTCTCTTAACTAATAACAAGAATGTTGAAATTACTACTTGGCGTGAAAAACACAATAAAAATTTTATTTTATTCACTTATTAATTTTTATTATCAATAAGTTTTTATTTAGAAAACTGTTTTTACATTTAGGGTTTTTAATTTTATTTTCTTTTAACCAAAAAAGTATATCTTTATTAAAAAATGATGTTGAAACAATTTAAATCCTTCTTGGCATGAAAAACCAAAAAAAAAAATTATATTCATTTTTATTGATTATTATTCATATTTAGATCTCCATATATTTATTAAGCGATAAATAAGAGATGTTGAAGCTGAATACCCCGTTAAGGGTTCTGAACTTCTCCTCGAAATTCCTCTGGATAAGAGTTGAGGCGCGCAATTGCCTTCTCTATTTATTTGCTTAATTTGTTTTAAATAAATCTTTATTAAACTTCATTTAAACAAAATTTTGATATATGGACAAATAACATATGGCAAAGAAACATGAATATATTCACAATCATAGAAAAGATACAAACAAATGGATATGCAAGTTTACATATGTAAGGCATATTATCAAAAAAATGCAACTAGCAATCCTATGCATATAAAAAGAAATTTTTATGTGAAGAAGTTACCAAACCATAGGTATTCTCCAAAATGGGTGCCTCTTCGATAGTAATGCAAGCGACGATGTGTTCGTTGAGCGTTGATGCATCCACCACCCGGGCACCATCTCCCCCTAAGTCTTGGAGGAGGATGACCCACCTGCATCAATGAAGTTTGGTGCGTCTTTTGGTACCCAAATCTTTTTGGGTCCTATAGGGTTAGTGTTTTCTCGAACCCAAACATTTTTATTTAATAAGTTTAGCTTAGCATAACAAAACTTTTCTAAATGGCCTTTGCGACCACAATGAGCACAAGTATAAATTCTACCATACATAAATGCATGTTTGTGTGTGTGTGCATGCTTGTGTGAGTGTGAAGTATGATGATGAGTGTGTTTCCCTTGGGATATTCCTTTAGGAAACCTAGATGCAAATTTAGTCATGTCAAAAACACATTTCTTTAAAGTTGTATCCAAAACTTCAATACGTTTTTGGATCTCTAAAAATTCATTTTTATTACAAGTAGAAATAGGGCTTTTTTCTTTACAAGATGTTTTGTATTTTTCAAAGTCCTTTTTCATTTTCTCAAAAGAATTTGATAATTCATTTTTCTCTTTTAAAACAAGTTCAAATTTACTTTTTAAAGAATCATTTTCCTTTTTCAATTTTTTATTTTGAGCTTGAGACATTTCATACCTACTTTGTAATTCTTCAAAAAAATGTGCAAGTTCATCCATAGTTAAGTCTTCATCATCTAGAGAGTTTTCTAGACATACCTTGGAAGCATCATCGCCATGTGCCATGAAGCACATGTGAGCGGCGTCGATCTCCTCTTCGGATTCCGACTCCGAGTCATCCCACGTAGCCACCATCGCCTTTTTCTTCTTTTGCCCGTTCTTGGAGGTAGTAGCTTGTAGAGAGGGGCAATCGGCAATTAGGTGTCCCGTCTTCTTGCAATGAAAACATGGACCCGGTTCCTCTCTCTTCTTTTCAAATCTTCCTTGAGGTCTCCCTCTTCGGAAGTTGCTTTGTCTACCTTTCTTATAGAACATTTTGCCCACCTTCCTTATGAGCATGGCAAAGTCTTCGTCATAGTCTTCCGATGAATCCTCTTCATCATAGGTGGATGGAACGGCCTTGAAAGCAAGGACTTTCTTCTTTGGTGCCTCCCTTTCTTCTCTTACCTTCATCTCCATCTCATGGGTTTTGAGATTGCCAATGAAGCCGGAGAAGTCCATCTCCTCCCTATCATTTAGCTCTTTGAGGGTGGTTGCCTTAACTTCCCAAGACTTGGAAAGAGCTCTAATGATCTTCCGGATCTTTTGGTCATTGTCGATGTTGTCACCTAAAGAAGATAGAGCATTAGTAATCTTGGTAAAACAGGTGAGCATATCATCTATGCCTTCATTATTAAGCATATAGAAATTCTCATATTGAGAACGGAGCAAGTCAATTTTAGATCTCTTGACTTGCGACGTCCCCTCATGAGTAACAATAAGCACATTCCAAACTTCAAAAGCAGATTTGCAATTTATGATGCGGGAAAGATCATCTTCATTTAATACTTGAGTGAGTGCATATTGGGCTCTAGTATTGGCCTTATAGTCCTTAGAGGTTTCTTCGGACCATGTCTTCTCATCAGTGAGAGGTTCAATAAATTCTTCGGTGATGGACTTGGCAACTCTAACTCCTAGGGATTTTAGGAATAGGTTCATTTTAACCTTCCAAATTGGAAAGTTCAACCCATCAAATTTGGGTGGGGACTTGATGCTAGAAAGTCAACAGATGCCATGAATACAAGTATAACACACAACAAATAATAAATGCAACAAATAGATATAGCCAATAGTGAGGATCTCCCTAAGGTGATTAAACCAAATGCTAGGGTTAGGCTCTGATACCAATTGAAATCACCTAGAGGGGGGTGAATAGGTGAAGGCTATACTAAGTGACAAATAATGCGGATTAAAAACTATTTAACAATAAGCAACAATAATAAAATGACTTGCAAGAGAATATACGAATAACAGAGCAAGTAAAGGAGAGATAGAGTTTAGAGATAAGTGAACAATCGCAAACACAAGAATATGTTTTGAGGTTCGAGCCACTGCTCTACGTCCCCGCCTTCAACATGATGAAGGATTTCCACTATGCTTTATCCCACCGGATCGTCAAATACAAGTTCTCACTAGAACTCTTTGGACACACTTGTCCTCTCTTACGGTGCCGCAACACCAACTAGGAGCTCACTAGCTCGCCTGAGGCCGCAACCTCTACAACTTCTCAATTATGAAGAATAGTGATCAACACTTGATCACAAACAATGGCTCACTTGCACAACCCTACAACCAAGATGAGGAGATGAAACTTTTGGGATTGTGTAGTGCACAAATCTAGAAGAGAAGTAGAGGAAGGCTTCAAGCTAAAAGGATTGGAAATTTGGCTCAACGAAAATTTTTTGCTAAAAGGCTAAACTTTTGATCTTAATCTTGTAAATTTTTGTATTTTAGTAGTAGAACACTCCCTCTATTTATAGGGGATGAAAACTGGGCTAAAAAGGCCAAGAGATTCGTTGGGGGAGATCCCAATAAAAATTAGATCAGAAAAATAGTTGTTGGAATCTGTCAGCAGATTCTGACTGCTGTCGGTCGACCGGGCCGGTCGACCGCCAATGGTCGGATTTCCGACCGTTGGGAAAGCGGTTGACTGGGCCGGTCGACCGAAATCCCAAACAGAGAGTGAGTTCTTTCTGTCGGTCGACCGGTCCGATCGACCAAGAAAAACAGAGAGCACTGCTCTTGTTCTCGGTCGACTGGTCGGTTACCGAAGTGCACACATGCACAATGGTGCATGTCGGTCGACCGCCCGATCGACCGACAGAGCAGTTCAGCTCTGCCAGCGGTCGACCGTGCGGTCGACCGGATTAGGCCAAAAGTCAGGTTTTTGAAAGGGCTTTTTAAAGATAAAAATTTTGATAAAAATTCTTTAGATGGGTATATACAAAATAGAGTTTTAGGGCTTATAAAGACAATTATGTGATCATAGATCAACACCAAAATGATTTAAACTTTATTTTGATAAAAATTCTTTTTCTAAACAAAAACGGTTTTTCCGAAAACTTGTTTTTCCAAAAACCGATTTTTTCAAACTTTGTTTTTCCGTAACTTGGTAAGAAATTTTGTAATAAAATTTTGTTTGTAAGCATTAAGCAATATCAAATGTGTGTGTGTGACAATCCCAAAGTTATCAACCTCTATCATCTCGGTCTTGACAAAATAGACTATAAATCCTAACTAAAATAGAAAATGTAAAAATACAAATCTTGTAGTAGTCTTCTCAACTTGTTTGATCCTGGAGCTCTTCTATTGTGCTGGGCTCTGGGATCCAAATCTTCGCGGCTTCCAAATGTGTGAGTCTTGTGTTTGAGCCGTCAATCAACCTATGATTTTTACGTGAAACTCATTTAAACAAACTTGTTAAAACATAACTACATATGGTTTGTTATCATCAAAACTTCGGGCTAATGGCCTTTGGGCCAACAGTATTCACCATACTTCTAATTCTGCAAAATCTTTGCACTGAAATGAGCATGCAAACTCAGGATCGTCAATAAGCAGTCTAGTGAGTGATAAAATGAGAGAACAATAGTATAATATAAAATTATAATAACAAGCAGTATGTTATAACTGTATAATAAGTAAAATGTATACAGTACATAATTAAGTAGTAGTTTAGTATAATAACAAACAGTGCACAGTTAAATAGTGAAGTCATTCTGTGAGAAAGTACACATGTTGAGAGTTCATCTTTTTATGGCAATTAAAGTAACAGAGGCATGGCACAAGTATATTATCACACTGCTTTTAGGATTATATAATAATAATAGTCAGTATCGCATGATATTTCAATCATTCACTTTTAGTGTCTCATATGACTAGCAGTCCATACTGAAGCCTGCACCCCAATAGAACTCATTCGTACGTGACATGCAGGAGCCATTATCTGAACGAGAGAGTGACCAAATACAACACACTCCTGATACCATCATTGTTGTTATCACATGTGATGTTATTAGAAACTGGGGTAGAGCAATTGTCTGTATTTTAGGTCGGTTCCTTGCATAAGTGGAACAACGGCCTATAATGTGTCCTCGTGATGGATCAGGATGATACCGCAGGTATCAACAGTAATAAGATAACAGGACAGGATGCCAGCGCATCCACGACACTACTTGAAAGTCTGTCAAATTGCATCAAAAATTTGCGTCGAAAATAGACAATTTGCATCGAATATTTACAGGTTGCGTCGAATTTTTGCGTCGAAAAGTTTCGACTTAAAAGACCTCGACGCAAAGATTGCGTCGAAAATCTGTCGCAATTTGTAAATATTGCGTCGAATTTTTGACACAATATTTATTTCCCTGATTTCTGAAAATTATGTGAAATTTAAATATTACGTCAAAAATCTGATGCAATATATACAAATTGTGGTGAATTTTCGCCAATTTGTAAAACTAAATTAAATTTTAAAATTAAAGTTTGCGTCAAAAAATTTTTTTTGACGCAAACTGTCAGCTTTCAGAACTGCGCGAAATTTGAAAATTTTGGGTTTAAAAATACACTGATATCCTGTAATTGCGTCAAAAAGTTATATTTTCGCTACAATTTATGGTCTGATTCTAGAGTTATGTAAATTTTGAAAAATTTTAGTGTAAAAAATACAATCTGTGTCAACAAATTGCATCGATTTTGTCATTTTTGACGCAATTATGTCACAGATTGCGTCGAAAACTAAATTCAACACAATTTGTTGACAACATTTTTTTTAAAACTGCAACATAATAACTATATCCATGCATGCATACATTTCAATAGTGAATTTATACATAAGCAATCATATCAATCACAACCATTTCAATAATAATCTCACCAAAGAACATCAATCTCATAAAATAACATCAATCACACAAAAATCCAAGTAATCTCACTACATAGCACCAAATAACACCAATATTTACAAATCACACAAATCCAAATAATCTCACAAATCTCACAGAATACAAGTAATGTAAATCAGAATCATATCACAATATCTCAGCTAAGCTTCGTCGTTATCCTTGTCAGCACTGTCGTCGCTGCCACTGCTAGCTTGCCCGGCGCTTTGTTGATTCGCCATAAATTGAGCCTTAAACAAACTGGAGATCCGCTGTCGATCGGCCTCCAACTGCTGCCTCAGGGCCTCAGACTCTTGCCTCATGGCCTGACCCTGCTGCTCAAGCTGGGCAGTGTAGGCGTCCCTCCTAGTAGGCCTCCAAACTCTGGGAACATCCACATGCATCTGAGCCTCGTCACATGTCCAAATGTCTCGAAGGTCGCTCGTGTGCTGGCGGTGCTCTCGTCGCTGCCATCTGCTATCACCGCATCATAATTCCTTTCGAGTTGGAGCTGAAAATTAACAAAAGCATTAAAAGTATAATGAGATTTCTATCATTTTTGAAAAATATAAGGATATATAAACAAACTTTTAATACTTACACCAAAGACATGGTTTCGTCGGTGACTGACTTACCACGGGTGTGAGGCATGGGAAGCTCGCTCTCAGGAGCATCGAGCGCATTCATCTTCATAAATTCCTTGTTGTAAATCTCCTTTGCGTTCGGCTCCCTTCCGCGGGTGTCTCTCTATTATAAATTCAAACACTTAAAAAATTAAATTAACTTTAAAAAATATATACTATAAAATCAAATAAATATAAATTTATACTTATAAATTTACCCTTCCACACAGAAAGAGTGTCTTTACCCATCCTATGCAGCAAGTCATTTGTAGCGTGAGAGGCATTACATTTTCCCTTCTTCGACTACAAATTTAAAAATAAAATGTTAGTAAATGTACCGTGCATAATAATATATAAACAATTCATAACTTTATTATTTTACCGAGCCACTCCCATCATCCTGGCTGTTCTTTTCATATCGACAAGAGGTTCATCCAAGTCTCACTGTCAACTCTGTCCAGTTGCAATGCAGAAGCCTCAGCTACGAAACCCTGGCATCGATCAAAAGTGCGACGCAAGGAGCGATTCTTGTTGTCGTTCCACTTTTTTCATGCATTGTCATTGAACTACTTGCAGAATTTTTTTGAAAATATACCCAGTGTCATTCCAAGCTGACAGACAATAATCATGCATGTAACACAATGTACATTGGATTAAAATATCAATACAATGAAAATATGAACATAAAATCTAAATAAAGCATAACACAACTTACAGAAAACTCGTGATATAATGCTTCAACTCTCCATGAATTCTTGCGGTCAGGCCAAATCAGGGTCAGAGAGAACTGATCGTAGTGGCAGACATGATAACTAATGTGCTTAAAGAGTGCGTCGTAGTGAATGCCAAATGGTCAACCATCTCCGTCAATCTGAATCGGGCCAACCGACCTGTTCTTTCTCCTGGATTGGCTTCCTTACTGACTAGAGGATGATATTGTCATTTTAGAAGACATGTATTCATAATTTATTAACTCCAGATATAAAGTTAGGTAGTTGTACAACAGATATATGTAAATGAACATAAAATAAAGTACACAACACATAAAGTTAAGCAGTTATACAATACATACAAGTAGATCATCTCCAGAAATAAAGTACATATATGCAACTAAATCATCTCCAGCATTAATATTGTGTTACATTAAAAATTCCAATTAAAGTGAAAGAAATCAGAATACATTTATTACTCTTCCATAGGGTCAACACTGTCAGTAGCGGTAGATGCCACAATAGGATTAGTTCGGATGGGCATTACCTTCAAGCATTCACTTTCGGTACTTAAATCGAAGGTATTCCTTAGTTTTGTGACAATGGGCACCGCCCAAGGCATATATCATGGATCAGGCACGAAAAATGCTTGCAATACCATAAATGGTAGAATGAAGGGACAAGTTTTCTTATTTGGCCTTGTAAAGTCAACAAGTGTATATGTGTCTATTTTGTTCTTGTTGTTATCAGCCCAGTCACACTCAAACAGAACGATCTTCCTGCACCCCTCATTGAATGAAAGTTCAATGGTATTTTTGATCATCCCGTAATAAGTAATATCTCTTTCTCTCGGGTCATTATCATGCACACTTGCGTAGCTTGTCGTCGTTGCCATCACAACAACTCCGCTATTCTGAGTACAGTTAGACTCTTCAGATGACTTCGTGTGAAATTTGAAACCTTGTATGTCAAAGCTTTTACATGTCTTGACTTTAAATTCGGGAGAGCGAGAAAGGGTTAACAAATCTGCATCTATTCCGGTCTCTCATGCAGCCTATTTAGTTAAACAAGATTATTTCACAAAATCAATTTATTAGAACTATGCGAAAATATATTGTTGATAACACTTACACGTTCTTAGAACCATCTTCGAAATTTCTTTTCCTGTGCATTTTGAACAAGCCATTTATAATTAGAAGCTCTCGTTGAGAATCTGTCTTTAATGATTTTCCGGTGCTGTCTATAAGATATGCATGACATGTTGAGACAATTCACAATTTTTTAAAATTAAGAAAGCTTGAAATTTGTATAGTGTAATGTACTCAATGTAAGGCGTAACTTCGTCGCAGTTAAATAAGCAATGATTATGCGCATTGTGCATTTCGGTATACATGAGTGTCATGCACTAAGGTTGGAAGGCACTGTATTCATTAGGAAACGAGAAAATGAAAAGTCAGTGTCTTTCTTCCTCAACATCACGGTTGTTATTTGACTCCACATTACTCTCTACATATCGCGAGCAGCAGCTTAGGCATTCCTCCGTGATTTAGCATTCAACTATTGAACCCTCTGGCCGCCTCTTGTTTCGTACATAGGATTTTAAATAATCCAAGTACCTAAAGTTAATAGAAGAATTCATGACATGTTAATTATATAAGAGTAAAATTAATTATAGTGATCAATTAATGCTAAAAAAAATATGTCATATATACACACCTTTCGACAGGATACATATATTGATAGTGCACACATCCACCAACCCTCACCTCTTGAGCTAAATGAATTGTTAGGTGAATCATCACCATGAAAAGCACAGGTGGAATCGTCTCCTCAAGCTTGTTGGCCTGAAGGCCCATCACTCTAGTTTTGATGATGATCAACTGATGTAGTTATAATACTAATGATCTTGTGTTTAATTAGTGACAGATTTATGATCAAGATCTTAGTAGGTGCATAGCTTCAACAAAGGATTTGAAGTCAAGTTTTGGAGCTAGCACGGTGTTTGGACCAAGTCAAGAAGGCTTCAAGTGAAGACTTCAAGAAGATGAAGACTTGAGTCTAGGTTTGTTTTTAGACGATTTTGTTTTAGATAAAATGTAAAGGATAGAGTAGTTGGTGGATTGCTCAAGTACTTATACACACACACTCTTGATAGTTTTGTTTTTACAAAAGATTTTCTATTTTAGAAAATACATGTTTGGATTTTGGTTTTCAAGTTTACATATCTTTTATCTAAAACCATGTTTAGTGCATAATGTCTAAAACATAGATATTTCACCTTGTTTGTATAGTGGATCATATCCATACACACTATGCTTTAAAAGTAGTTTAAATATCTTATTTTTGTATTTGGAGAAGTTTTGAAAAAACAAGTTTTGGAAAATCAAGTTTGGAAAAATACCGTTTTGTTTTGAACCAATTTTTCCAAGTTACAAAAAAAGTCCAAATCATTTATAACTGTTGGCCCAAAGGCCTTCTACCCTAGTTTTGATGATGATTAACTCATGTAGTTATGTTTACTAATAATCTTGTGGTGTTTAAGTTTTAGATTCATTAACCAAGATATTAGTTGATGATTAGCTTCAACAAGGAGGTTAGAAGCTTTTCATGGTGATTCCAGGGCCAAAGCATCAAGATCATACCTTGCCTAGCTCATGGATCATGGTGTTTATGGATCGAGTCACCTTGAAGATGAAGATCGTCAAGAAGACTTAGGTATCCATAGTTTAGTGTGTTTTAGATCCATTTGTAAAGATAAGAATAGTTGATATGCTCAAGTGCACAAACACACACGTTTTATGTTTGGTTTTTGGTTTTCATGAATAGTAGATCAAAACAAGTTTACTTTATTTTTATGTATATTAGATATGTTCTAGATATACATACATGCTTAACTTCTTATACAAACTCATTTTGACTATCCTATTCATGTTTTGGAAAAATCTAAGTTTGATAAAATACAAGTGTTGGTTTTTGATAAAACTTGCAAGACTCAAAAATGAATTGATATGATTGATATATGTCTTGAAATTTTTATCACTTGTTTGTGGTTCAATATAAAATGTTAAAACAAGTTTTATAGAATTTTCAGAAAAGATAAAAGATTTTTCAAAAATATTTTAACATGTGTTTCTGACCCAGGTTTGTGCTGACAGGCCAGGTCGGTCGACCGAATGGGTCGACCGAACCAAGGGCCGGTCGACCCGTGAGGTCGACCGACGTGCACAGACTTGTGCACGTCTGGCAGACACAAGCTCAGTCGACTGTCCGGGTCGACCGGGTCTGAGAGCAGAGCTCTCTGTTTGTTTGGGTCGACCGGGTGGTCGACCGGGTTGCCCCAACGGTCACATTTCTGACCGTTGGCGGTCGGCCGGGCCCGCCGACCGGTAGCCTGTCAGGCTGCCACATCAGCCTAACGGCTAGTTTTCAGATGGGCCTATGTAAACCCCAATTCTTTAGGATTTTGGCCAAGATTTTTAGAGCTAAAAATTCCTGACTTCTTCAGTGTTTTAAACAAGTTTTTGAAAAGAGTTTTAAGTGCCAAAAGATCAATCTTATTTGTTTTTAAGTGTTTTTGTTTATTTCAAAGAAACTAGGTTTTGGGAATTGTTTTTGAGCAAAAATCTCTATATCATTTTTGGTGTTTTCCCAAGAGTTTTCTTTGATCAAAACACTTAGTTTTCCACACTTGAGCTATCACTTATCCTAATCTATTAGGATCTTGTTTTGTGGAAAAAGAAAGAGAGTTTGTGGTCTTTGTAACCACTTGTTGTAAAACCCTTGCTTTGATTGGGTTGCTCCCTCTTCGGTAGAGGTTGAGGATTATGGTTTGCTCCCTCTAGTGAGAGGTGGAGTTGGTTGTTGTTTGCTCCCTCTAGTGAGAGGTGGAGTTGGTGTTTGTAACCCTCTTCGGTAGAGGTGTTGTGGTTGTATTGGCTACGGGCCTTCCCCTCGGTTGTGAGGTGGTTGTTTGAGAGAGGAGTTTGGTACTCCTAGAGTTGTAACAAATCCTCTTCAGTAGAGTTCCCTCGGTGGGAGATAGTGGATTGGAAATCCTACACGGTGGTGTAGGCGGGGATGTAGAGCTAGGGGCTCGAACCTCGAAACATATCTTTGTGTTTGCGTTTGATCCATTGTCTCTCTAACTCTCTCTCTTTACATTTGTGCAAAGCATCATTCATTATTCATATCATTCATTGCTTGCATTGTACCTTGCATATTTCATATTGCTATATCTTGTATATGCTTGGTTGTTTGTGTGTGCCTCACTTATACTTAACCACAAGAGCTTCACATAGCACCTCAACCCATATTTAGGGGAATCAAGAGGAGTTAGTCCAGAGCCCTTCACGGAGAATTCGGCTATACTTGTGAGTTGTATTAAGTGTATTGCAAGAATAGTTTAAGCTTCCGCATTTAACGCATTTAGTTCACTAGATTAGCACTTACACCTATTCACCCCCCATTAGGTGTTTTTCAATTGGTATCAGAGCTAGTGCTCCTGATACTTAGGCTTAACATCCTAGGAGTGAGATCCATTTGTTTGCTAATCTATTGTTTGCATTTGCTTGTTTGCACACTCATATAGTTTGCCATGGACTTCATGACCCCACCTAGCTTTGATCCTTCCAACATTGTTGTTTGGAAGTATAGGATGTCCATGTACCTAAAGACCCTAGGTTTGCATGTTTTCCTTGCCGCTACCAAGAGATGTTATCTTGGTGACCGCAAGCATATAGGGGCCAATGCACAAGCCCTAGAGGCCATTAGAAGCACATTACCTAAAGATTATCTTTTGTGTGTTTCTAACTTTGATTCCGCTTTTGTAGTGTGGAACAAGTTGACAACCACCACCACCTCCAAGCTTCAATTGCCAAATCAACCGGAGGAGTCTAGTGGAGAATCCGACTCTCAATGCTTAATGGTCGAAGGGAATGACTCCCTTGAGGTACATTCGGAATCTCAACTAGATAATGATGATTGCTCTAGTTCTTCATGTAATGATTATGTTGATCCCCATGCTTTAAATGAAGAACTCTTTATTGTGTGTGAAAAACTTATTGAAAAATATAATGTTTTGAAAAAGAAGAGTCTAGGCATTAACAATGAAAATAAAAATTTGATTTCTAGACTTGATGTTGTTTTGCAAGAGAAGGATGAGATTGCTAATGAAAGGGATTCATTAAAATCTCAACTTAATCTTGCTTTAAATGAAAATAAAATTTTGAAAAATAAAAATGATTGTGAAGATGTTTTGAAGAAAAATGAATCTTTAACTTCAAAACTTGATTTTGTTTTAAAAAGTAACCATTCTTTGAAAAATGAAATTGAATTTATTTCAAAAAAATTAGAAATTTGTTTAAAGAAAAATAGATCTTTGAAAAATGATTTGGATTCTCATGTTTGCCATGCTAGGGTAGTATCACACACTTCACCTATTGCATGCCACACCTCTTCTTTAATTGATAATGATATATCTATGCTTAAGAAGAAGGTTGATTGTTTGGGCTCCACTATGAGCCAATGTGCCATGAACCACACACACTTGGAATCTTTGTTTCGAAAGAAGCAAGTTTCATCTTTTCATGCACATCCTCCACGGCATACACATGCTCCTCACGGACACACTCCTCACATGTATGCTCATGTGTACACTTGTACACATTGTGAACGTATGGGCCACCTTGCTAAATTTTGTTATGATAGATTACATGTTTCAAATTTAGCAAAGAAGTTTGTTTGGGTTAGAGACGGTACTAACCCCCATGGACCCAATAAGATATGGGTACCAAAGACCACTCCTCATATTTTTGATGTAGGTGTGGGCTCTCACATGACGTGAGAGTAGCGGTACCTTGGAGTGGATGCGTTCCGAGCTTCATGAAAATCATATGGATGCATCACTTTCAAGGGAAGTTTGGTGGGAAGACCACCTTGGTTTGGAGAACTAGAGCGGTGCCCTCATTGGTTTTGGTATCGAATCTCTAACTCCTTATGTTTACATGCTTTCCATGTTTATCTTTCATAGCATGTTTTGATGTTTGTTGATTACTATGAAAATGCCATGCTTATTAGATTAGTGATATACATGTTTTGTTATTTTGAGACACCCATGTTTAATATGGATAAATTCTTTTGTGTTCTCACTATATGGTTGCTATTGCGTATATCATATTTCTAATAACATGTGGACATCATAATAATCATGTTTTTGCTTATCATGTTGATTTTTATCTTGTTTTTGATGCTTCATGTTTTAAATATATGTTTAAATGTTAGTTTTCATTAAGACTAGGATTTATACTTGTGCATATAGTGGGCCACAAATAAATCTATATATGTTTGGGCTTGATTGCTTATTTGAACCCATTAGATGTGCTAGTATAGTCTAGTTTTGATGATTCATACATTTTAAATTTGTATTCCTATTTTTGGATTTGTTTTATGATTGTGTGTTTCACTTCATGTATATGTGTATTTTGCCAAACTTTAAGATATACATGTATACCCCTTGAGTCATTTGCCTTTCATGCAAATCTATATATGGACTCAATTGTGTTTAGGGATATGTATGTATACTTCATATTTGACAATTCATACATATACCTTGAAATGAAAATTCGTTTTAATGAAAATTTAGTTTTTCATGTTTTCATATATTTATGTTTAAAATTCATGTATATGTCTATTTTATCCAAATTATTATTATACATATACATCCTTTTTGAGCCACGTGCCTTAATGCATATATTTATATCTTAAAATTGGTATTCACACTATATGCATATACATGTGGACTCGTTGTGTTTTGGATATGTATGTATTCTTTAGTTTGTATAAAACATACATATACCTTGAAGATTAAATAATTTTGATGGTTTTCATTGTTTCAAGGAAATTTTGAGCTTAATTGGAAATTTCATAATGCCATGTCACACATTACTTGTACACTCACCATTTTTTTAAATATTTCTCATGAGTATGTTTTCATGAGTATGTATGGACTTTATTGAATATTGAGTATTTTTAAGTGCTATGTGACTTACATGTGTTTTATGAAAATTAATTTTAGTTTATTCCTTGCTTGAAAGATTTCGTACTAGTTAACAAAAATTTTCATTTTAACTAGTTCGTTTACTTCGTTGTGATATGAGTTATACCATGCTTTTATTGTTATGTCAATTGGTATCATTGAACTCTTTCAATTGGTATCAATTTGATCCTTTTGTATACTCATATGTGTTTGTGTATGTATATTTTCAATTGGTATCATCTATTGGTAATTGGTACTCATTCTATTTCATACACATATATATGTTTTATTTGTGCTATTATATTTCTATATCTTGAGCACAAATCTTGTTTATTCTAGAGCTTGAACTTCACTTTATTTCAATTGATTTAGTTTTCAATTGGTATCTTATTTCAAGCCTACGCATAGTTTTTGTTGGTATTTCATAAAGGGGGAGAAAATTCGATTTTCATATTTCAATTGGTATTTAGTATTCCACTCCCTTACTTTATGATAGAAAATAAAAATTTTTTAATTGATATCATGGCTTAAAAAGAATAATACTATCTTTTGATATCAAGATGTTTGTTTGAAAATTTTAAAAATTGGTATCTCAAAATTTTGTGTTTAAAGAAAAATACAAAATTTTGATTTGTATTGATTATATGCAAGGAGAGCTTAACATCTCTTCTACATATAGATTCATGTTGAGTGTATCTAGTAATGAGGAGCTTAACATCTCTTCTTTATGTGGTACACGTGTGTAGGGGGAGCTTCACATCTCCTCTTATGCATTACATAATGTGTGTTATGTGAATTAGGGCTTAACATCCCTCTTTCATGTAATGCATATGTGTAGGGAAGCTAACTTAGCGTCTTCCTCTTCATGAATGTATATAGCATATAACATTTATTGATCTTTGTTTATTTTCAATTGGTATCAAGATGCTTCATTGACATATTTTCAATTGATATCCTAATTGATTGTCACCCCTTATTGACCTTGTTTTTGTTTTAGACAAAAGGGGGAGAACATTGTTTTTATCGTTTTGATTGACAAAAAGGGCTTTTACCCCTCATTTTATTTATTGTTTTGGTTTTTACCCCTTTGTTGATGATTGACAAAAAGGGGGAGAAAGATTTTGAGTTTATGAGTTTTATATATGCATATTTATGTTTTTGCATATATTAAGTTTAATATAGTTTAATGTTAATTGGTATCTAGAGCATGTTTTATTTTTGAACATTGCATTGGTATCTAGAACCTTTTTATTGTTTATACATATTTATGCATTCTTGTTTAAGAGCCTTCATTGCGTATTATTATGTTTATTTGCTTATGCATGAGTTAAGGGGAGCTTCTTTGAAGCTTAACTTTAATCCATGCATATATAACTCCATGAGTTTTGTCATCATCAAAAAGGGGGAGATTGTTGGCCCAAAGGCCTTCCACCCTAGTTTTGATGATGATTAACTCATGTAGTTATGTTTACTAATAATCTTGTGGTGTTTAAGTTTTAGATTCATTAACCAAGATATTAGTTGATGATTAGCTTCAACAAGGAGGTTAGAAGCTTTTCATGGTGATTCCAGGGCCAAAGCATCAAGATCATACCTTGCCTAGCTCATGGATCACGGTGTTTGTGGATCGAGTCACCTTGAAAATGAAGATCGTTAAGAAGACTTAGGTATCCATAGTTTAGTGTGTTTTAGATCCATTTGTAAAGATAAGAATAGTTGATATGCTCAAGTGCACAAACACACACGTTTTATGTTTGATTTTTGGTTTTCATGAATAGTAGATCAAAACAAGTTTACTTTATTTTTATGTATATTAGATATGTTCTAGATATACATACATGCTTAACTTCTTATACAAACTCATTTTGACTATCCTATTCATGTTTTGGAAAAATCTAAGTTTGATAAAATACAAGTGTTGGTTTTTGATAAAACTTGCAAGACTCAAAAATGAATTGATATGATTGATATATGTCTTGGAATTTTTATCACTTGTTTGTGGTTCAATATAAAATGTTAAAACAAGTTTTATAGAATTTTCAGAAAAGATAAAAGATTTTTCAAAAACATTTTAACATGTGTTTCTGACCCAAGTTTGTGCTGACAGGCCAGGTCGGTCGACCGCACCAAGGGCCGGTCGACCCGTGAGGTCGACCGACGTGCACTGACTTGTGCACGTCTGGCAGACACAAGCTCGGTCGACTGTCCGGGTCGACCGGGTCTAAGAGCAGAGCTCTCTGTTTGTTTGGGTCGACCGAACGGTCGACCGGGTTGCCCCAACGGTCACATTTCTGACCGTTGGCGGTCGGCCGGGCCGGCCGACCGGTAGCCTGTCAGGCTGCCACATCAGCCAACAGCTAGTTTTCAGATGGGCCTATATAAACCCCAATTCTTTGGGATTTTGGCCAAGATTTTTAGAGCTAAAATTCCTGACTTCTTCAGTGTTTTAAACAAGTTTTTGAAAAGAGTTTTAAGTGCCAAAAGATCAATCTTATTTGTTTTTAAGTGTTTTTGTTTATTTCAAAGAAACTAGGTTTTGGGAATTGTTTTTGAGCAAAAATCTCTATATCATTTTTGGTGTTTTCCCAAGAGTTTTCTTTGATCAAAACACTTAGTTTTCCACACTTGAGCTATCACTTATCCTAATCTATTAGGATCTTGTTTTATGGAAAAGAAAGAGAGTTTGTGGTCTTTGTAACCACTTGTTGTAAAACCCTTGCTTTGATTGGGTTGCTCCCTCTTCGGTAGAGGTTGAAGATTGTGGTTTGCTCCCTCTAGTGAGAGGTGGAGGTGGTTGTTGTTTGCTCCCTCTAGTGAGAGGTGGAGTTGGTGTTTGTAACCCTCTTCGGTAGAGGTGTTGTGGTTGTATTGGCTACGGGCCTACCCCTCGGTGGGAGATAGTGGATTGGAAATCCTACACGGTGGTGTAGGCGGGGATGTAGAGCTAGGGGCTCGAACCTCGAAACATATCTTTGTGTTTGCGTTTGATCCATTGTCTCTCTAACTCTCTCTCTCTCTTTACATTTGTGCAAAGCATCATTCATTATTCATATCATACATTGCTTGCATTATACCTTGCATATTTCATATTGCTATATCTTGTATATGCTTGGTTATTTGTGTGTGCCTCACTTATACTTAACCACAAGAGCTTCACATAGCACCTCAACCCATATTTAGGGGAATCAAGAGGAGTTAGTCCAGAGCCCTTCACGGGAAATTCGGCTACACTTGTGAGTTGTATTAAGTGTGTTGCAAGAATAGTTTAAGCTTCCGCATTTAACGCATTTAGTTCACTAGATTAGCACTTACACCTATTCACCCCCTAGGTGTTTTTCAGTAACATGCCTTGATTTTGTGCAAGCATGTTTCTTTATCAAAGTATATTGGTAAAACTATTTTTGTATATTTTTCAGTATTTTATGGGATTTTATATGAGCCAAAAAGACCAAGTTTTAAATTCCTTAACAGTTTTCTGACTTGGCTTCAGCCGGTCGACCGAGCCGGTCGACCGACGTGCACGGACGTGCACGCCAGTTCTGGCAGGAGGGCCGTCCGACCGACCCGGTCGACATCCAGAGAGCTCTGCTCTCTGGAAAGGCCCCGGGCGACCGGGCGGCCGACCGGACAGAGACTTGCTCTCTGTATCCTGGCCTCGGTCGGCCGGCCGGTCGACCGATGGCACAAACGGTCTGAAATATGACCGTTGGCCGGTCGACCGGGCGGTCGACCGACAGGCCTGACAGACCTCCAACGGCTAGTTTTTCTAGCCCTATAAATTTGGGGGTTTGGGCATTGTTTTTCACCAAGATTTCTAGTGGACTTTGAGCCAGCTTCTCCTACTTCATTAAAGAGTTTTCTCCACTAAATTGAGAGCTAATACTTCCAATCAAAAGGGGAGTTTTATCAAGAGTGTTTAAAAGAGATTTCTTGAGTTTTCCTCCACCATCTCTTTCCTAGTTTTTCTCACACAAACACTTGAGCTATCCATTGATTATTCATTCTATAGAAGTGTTGTAGTGAGAGTGTTTATTGGTGATCAAAGTGTTTAGATCACCCAGAGTTCTTTCTTGTACTTTGAGGAGGCGGACGTGTGTGTCCGCGTTGTTTCGAGTTCGGGTGCGAACTTGTTGTTTGAGGTGCGGCCTCGGCGAGCCGGTGGGCTTGCGGTGTGTACGGACTAGGGAGTCCGAGAGCTTGTAGGTGTTGCGGCACCGGGTGATCCATTGGGATCGATTATAGTGGAAATCCTTCGTGTGTCAAAGGCGGGGATGTAGAGCAAGTGTGCTCAAACCTCGAAACAAATCCCTTGTGTTTGCGATTGCTCACTCTCTCTCTCTCTCTCTCTTGTTTATATCTTGCATGCTCTATTGTCTATCTTTATATGCTTGATATATTCCTTGTGCTCTTATTGTATATTGCTTGGGATTGTTTGCTAACACTTGTATTCAACCAAGAGAGCCAACGCGGCACCTCAACCCTTATCTAGGGGAATCTAGAGGAGTTTGTCCAGAGCCCTTCACGGGGAATTCGGCAACACTCTTGTGTTATACGTGGTGTTTAGTGTAATAGTTTGTTTAGGTCATAATAGTTTTTAATTCCGCATTATTTGGCATTTAGTGACCATTAGATTAGCCATCACCTATTCACCCCCCGTCTAGGTGACTTTACAAAGCTTGCATAGAATTGGGCCAATGTCAGTATGCAATTTCTCAAAATCTTCTGCCTTATTGGTTTTGGAGCACAATCGTCAGAAAAAATCGCACAACTCTATTATTGCATTAACTATTTGCTTTGGTAACCCCACATTGTGAACTGATACTGGATGCAACTGCTGTATTAGTACGTGATAGTCACGGCTCTTTAGTTCTCCAATCGTATCTGAATTAACACAATGTGCAATATTAGAAGAATACCACCCGGAACCTTCACGCCACCTAGAACAGCACACACTGCCTTCCTCTGGACAGAGGATATCTGATGATACTTATGCAATTTCAGAACACGTAAGGGATACCATGGACCTCTGGATGTCAATGTGCTTGGTACTTTGGGAGGGCGCTTTATATTTTTAATGTCCTCCTTTGCATTGTCATAAACTTCTTGCTTTAGAGCATCTAACTACTTAAGTAATACCTCACTAACGTTCTTCTTGATGTACATTAAATCCAAATTATGGCGAATTGAAATTATCTTTCTAATATGTGTTTTCCATTGAAAATGATCAGGGAAAACTTACAAAAAAGAATGGAGGAGCTAAATTACAAGTAATTAAAAGAAAATTACAGATAGATCTCCTCTGAGATTCTGGGAAAGTATGTCGGTAGGAATCTGATCAGCGCGCGTTCACTTTATCCCTTTGACGATGCAATCAGTCAGGTGGTCAAGTTGCTTCCTTGATAGAATTTTCTTCTCGCTTGGTTCCAAAAATCTATCGAAAGTAAAAGGCGTGTTAAAATCCTGAATGAAAAAGAACTAAATCTCTGAGACTTTGAAGGCAAACTGAGGATTTGGAAGCAGGAGGGCAAGAGAACACTTTTGCTAGAGATCTCCTCTCAATCTTTTCAAAAAATTTCAGCCAATGTCTTCTTGTCCCTTCTTGTCTCTGCAAGGGACTATTTATAGCTAAGAAGGGGTGTAACTCCCCCTTGAATTCAGCAAGACTAAATCAGTCTTTAGCTTCACGTGAGGCTAAAAATGACCCAGGCGCGAAGCTAACTGTGAGCTTCTAGCCCAGCTAGTGACTTCGTGCGAACTACTATCAGCCAAAATGGCTTAATTGTCTCCACTTAATGTGGGACGAAGTGGGTGGGTGTAACCGCCCACTTAAGTGGCATTAATCCCACTAAATTAGCGGAGTTCACCCATTAATCTCTCATGGGATTTTGAAACAGTCAATTGATGACTTGGTAAAGCTCGCTACGGAGCTAAGTGAGAAGCTGTCTCCCAGCGAAGTTACCTTGAAAGCTTTATGCGAAGCTAGGACTTAGCTTATAGTGAAGCTGAATTGTTCTTCCTTCCAGCGAAGCTGGGGATGAAGTTTCTAGAAAGCTAGAAAATTCAGCTCGGAGTAGAGCTTGACTATTCCTTCTTCCAGTGAAGTTTGGAATGAAGCTTCTATCGAAGCTCTAAGATAAGTCGTTGGTGGGGCTGATGGAACTTCGCGCGAAGCTAGTGGCTTCGGCCTTTTAGCAATCCTTGGCTCCTTGCCAGGCTAGATATCTGATCAAACCTGGCTTCATAGACTTGCTTCAGCTTCCTCACATGCAACTTTGGCTTCATTACCTGCCTTATTGAATCAATAGAATCCAAATTGCTACCTTATCTCTCGAGATGAACTCGAACTGGTCATCAGCTTATCTGTGACTCATCTTTTGTAAATGTCGATAAGTTAGACGTCATTCAGACCAATTGAAGAGAAGTCTGAGAGTTTTATCTTTTTCGAGTGCCAACAAGACCCCCTTCAAAGTTTTCATGAATGTGGAATAGATTGGTGCATATTCTGAAACACTTTAAATTTGAAACCTGAAAACTGCATTGCTGAACTCAAACAATGTGCAGATCATACATATAAACTCTTCGCATAGTTAAGGATAAGTTCTTGGCGAAGCTTTGAAATGAGTTCTTCAACAGAGCTACAATCATGAGTTCTCAGCGGAGCTACAACATGAGTTTTCAGCGGGGCTAAGCTCTCAGCGGATTTAGCTGCTTTCAATGGAGTTAACCAAAAGCCATACGAAGTCAACAATGAGCTCACAACGGAGCTACAGGTGAAGTGTAAGTTCGCATGTAAGCGAAGCTAGATGCTTTCACTGTGGACGGTTCTTGAAATTAGAACCGTCGTTTCAAATTTAAATTTGAAACGATAGCTTGCATTCCTTTTTAGGAGGAGAAGGTATAGGCGCATGCAGCGCCAGAGGCGTGAAGTTATGCATGCAGCACCTATAAAAGCCATACTTAGCTGATTTAGAGAAGTTTATCTTCTCTCAGAATTCTCGAGTTTTTTTCAGAGAATTTTTCTCTTCTTTGTCTTCTTCTCAACTCTTTCAGAGCTTCCTCCACGCTCTAATGGCCCCCAAGCAGCGTGTAGGGAAAGAGGTGGCAACCTCTGCTACAGCGCCTTTATCTCCGCCTCTGGCGGTCGGACACCCCATTGCGGTAGGGAATTCTTCCCTTTTCAGAGATTTTTATCTCTTTTTTAAGCCATATTTTGGCTACTTCATAGTGAATCCCCCATGATTCACCCGGGTTTAGTAACCTCAGGGAGTATATCTCCCTTACTTTGATTTTGCCTGGTTTTAGAGGATTTAATTCCTCTTAAATTTTGCAAATCAAAATTAGAAACCAAAGATTTCTTCTCCATGCTTTGTTGAGAAGCTAGCTCTTTGGGCTTTATGCATTCTGATTAGTTTACAATTCTGCACTATTATATCGCATTTATCTACCGATTTATGAATAAAATATCATTTCTAACTGTGTTTTGGTCTATTTTGCAGATAATCAAGAGTCTAGGGGCAAAGGAGTAATAAGAACTTAATTAAACTCATTTTCGGGTAGTTAAATCCGGATTTCTTAGAGGCCAAGTTAGAGAGTTTCTAGAAGATACATTAAATTTAGACGTTAGCGGTATCTGACAAGAATCTATACAGAATAACTGAATCTGAACATACCTGGCAGGTCCCCGAAGTGAGACGAATCCGCGCACCAAAATCAGGGACCTAAGTCCCTAGTATTGCCACGAAAACGCGGCAATTGCCACATTTCCGCTACAATATGGTGGTCCCATGCGTCGATTTTCGACGCGTGTCCTCATCCCGCCTTCCAGATTCTTTATATGCCTATAAATACTGTAGGGTATGGCCAGAAATGAAATAGATTGAGAATTAGGCTAGGTTTTCTCTCTTATAGTGTCGGTTAGAGTAGTATTCTTCTTTTCTTTTCTTTTGTATTTTCATTTCATTTTTTGATCATGTAGTAGGGCTAAGAGATTCAGAGAGACAAAGAGAGAGATTGATGTAATAGATGGTGACAATCTATATAAAGGTGTCTCATTTCTTCTCCATTGTAATCTTCTCCATCTTTTACATGATGCTTAGCTAATCTTTCTTTTCATGGCAATCTAACTACTAACCACTAACCATCTAACCACTTACTTGATAATCTACATGAATCTAGTAGCCTCTATAAGGCCTTACTCTTGCAAGAGCCATTGATGGCTCATGATGATGGATTCTAACATTCGAACATTTCTAACATCTAACCCACTAACTTGCTAACTTGCAATGTCTTCTTTATTTCATGCTCACCTGTAATCAGTTTTGATGATTTAATAGTAGCTTGTAACTTGTTGTGTGGTATGGATGTGTTGTTTGAATGTAGAAGAACAATCTTATGAGCCATACTTTGTATCGTCTCTTAAAGCCAAGGACTAGTGATGGCCAAGGATCCATATGAGGCAACTATCACTAAGAGGTTAGTATGGTTAGTGGAGCAATTAGTAGTTAGTAGCCATGAGTTTTCTTTTATCTTATTTTAAAAATCAATTTCAAAACTCTTTTATCATTTTCATCATTATTTTCACCAACTTCTTAGTTCATCTTTATTTCATCTTCTTTTTGTTTTCAAAACCACTTCTCCATTGTTTTCACTTCGCTGTTTTCTTTGCCTTCTCCATCTATCGCTTATGGATTTCTTTTCATTTTCTTTTCTCATTCTTTAATAAAGAAGAACTTGTTAACATAACACGTAAATGGACTGTTAATGCTTCTATCGTCCCCGTCCCTGTGGATTCGACCCGTTGAGCCAATGCTATAACAGAAGCATCGAGGGAACATTAATTAGCACGAATACATAATTATACTGCTTTTACAAAACACACATTTTAAAGCACTTGCTTCTTCCCGATCAAAATTTTGGCGCCGTTGCCAGGGAAGGGAATGGTTTAAACTAACGTTTTTGTTAACATTTTCTTCTCTATTTTAGTGTGCAGGGCAATTTTTAAAGAATTTTTACATTGCAGAAGCCTACTCTTGCTTGCCTCTCCCTACTCTAGAAAGCAGAAAGCTTGCTTCTAAAACATTGCCGCGAAAATCAAAGAAAGGCCGCGAAAACACGACAATTTTGTGGCATTTAGACTTTATCTTTTGCAGGGTTCTTGCAAGTTGCATATATTGATATATTCTACTGCTAATTTTCTGCTTTGATTGTCTCACACTGTAATAAATTAAAGAACTAAAATACGGTATTTGGACGCTTTAAAACTGTTTAGATATTTTCGTTTAGGCATGTATCAAATTTCATTCCAATATACTGTATTTTGCTCTGTTGTTGTGATCTGACTGAGGTGTACATATTGCATTGCATATAGCATAGGATAAATACATGGATGATTTACTCGCTTTGTGTGTTATTCTTGTCTATATTGCACACGAATTGGAACTAAGGGCAAAACCCATACAAGATAAGGTGGGAATTTCATCACCCTTCCTTAGCCCAAAATCACTTCCCCACTCATATAATCCAAGCCCTAATAAAAATTGATAGACGCTGGCTCCTAGGGACATCTCAGACTCATTAAGAGATTGACCGAAAGTGGAACTTATTTTAAATTTACTCTTATAAAATCAGTGTCTAAAGTTGGGGATTAAGAAGTTACGCCTTAAAGATACAATGGTTTGACATAGTTAAGGCACGTTACTTACGCACGGATACCTCCCACCATATTTTTCCCTACCTAGCCGATTAGCTTGTGGTCGAATTCATACAGCAATCTCCCCCGGGTAATCAACCAATTAGGAGTCACTAGGTCAACCCTAGTATAGGCTTGGTTTTGATTTTATTTATTTTTGTTGTTTGTTTTTTTCTTTTTTGTTTGTGATTGTTTGTGAAATAGAATTCAACAACAACAATTCTTTTAATCCTAATATGAACCCATACTTCACATCGGCCCCATTTGATTCAGATAATTCCAACCCGACTTTTTACAATATAAACCAACCAAATACACCGGGTTGGAATTATCCGAATCAATACAACCCATACCCCCAATCTTATAACCAAAATTTTAAAAATAATTTCAACTCGTCACAGAGTCAATAGGGATTCACCTCTCACTAGTGAAATTTTTAACCACCTTGTCCATAATTTTCACAATATTCATTACCTAATTTTGCTTCCTATACTCCTTTTCCAGAACCAGCCATTGAAGAAAAATCTGAGTTAGAAAGAGTATAGAAGTTGTACAAGCCATGCTTGAGTCCCAACAAAAAAAGCTCAACTCCCTAATTTCACAATATTTCTAAGATTCATACTCATTTTCACCTATTCAAAATGAACAACCATTGCCCTGTAAATGAGTATGGAATGCCTGCATGAGTCTGAGTGTCAATCTCAAAACATGTTGGACTCACACTCTTCATAAATTTTTCAAAACCAAGATTCCTACACTCCCTTTCTAGAACATCCATATGAAGAAAAATCATATCTAGAAAAGAGTAGAAATCTTGCAGGAGTCCACGCTATAATTTCAAAAATCTTTTACTCAGTCTATCGATAGGTTGGAACACAATTGAGTTAATTGGTTAGCATTTTTAGAAATGAGAAAACTCTCTCTTATCAACCTTTGACTAATCCAGATATCTCTAACTCTATCGATTTGACCTAGGACTCTTGTTGCTTTAGAAACCAAGATTCCTACACTCCCTTTCTAGAACAACCACTTGAAGAAAAATCAGATCTAGAAAAGAGTATAGAAATCTTGCAGGAGTCTGCACTACAATTTCAAAAATCTTCTGCCCAATCTATCAATGGTTGGAAACACAATTGAGTCAATTGGTCAATATTTATAGGAATGAGGAAACTCTCTCTTATCAACCTTTGACAAATTCAGATATCTCTAACTCTATTGGTTTGACCTAGGACTCTTGTTATTTTAGAAACCAAGATTCAATTTCAGCACACCAATTTGAAGTTGACCAACATCAAATTCTTGAGAACCACATTGACATGTTGGCAAGTTATCCCTTTCTTAAAATTGAACTTGAGCATGAATATGATCCTGAACCTCATCTTGGCAATTCAGTTCCACTTTTTGATTCAATGTTGACTCCGGTATCTTTACCTCATTTTAGTCCTTTTCCCGAGTCAACATTAGATCATGCGCCAATCCATCGTGAAATTGAATCACCAAACTTTTATGATCAACAAATTGAATTTGACCAATTTCATACTTTTGAATGTCCCATTGACAAATTGGCAAGTTTTCCTTTCAAAGAAATTGAACTTAGAAAAGATGTGACTTTGATCCTCAAATTTGTGATCCAGTTCAAATTCTTAAATCAATATTGACTCTTGTTTTGCTACATGATTTGAGCAACATTTTAGAATCAGTTTTGATTCTCATACCTGTCATTCTTGAACTTGAATCACCTATCTTAGAAAGTCACATTCCATTGTGGGAAAATAAATGTGGATTAGAATTTAACTTCTTGATTTAGACCCACTTTCTGAACCAATCTCGACTCCAGAACCTTTACTTGACTTAAGTCAAATTCCTGAGTCAATAGCCATTCATGTGCTTCCTGAGTCTAAATCAATCATTCTATCTTTTCATACTCCATTTTGGGATAAAGGTGTTGATAATAATGACTCCAAAATTATTTTGAAAATTTAGAAATTAGATGGCGTAAAATTCTTAATAAAAATCATTCATATATACATCATTTTAGTAGGTTGTATTATAGAGGTCTCTGGCGGGTTCCTCCGAACTCTACACAAATGGATTGAACCGCATTTCATGGACCAATCAGACCACCACCGGAACCACCACCTTGAGGTGATTTTTCCTTCCCTCTCTATTTGTTTCATGCATACATACATTCACGATGCATTGAGGATAATGCATGAGATAAGTGTGGGGGAGGGTCTACTAACGTAGAGTTTTTTAGATGTTCTTTCTTTTTCACTTCTTTTAGGATACTTTTAGAAATCTTCCCTTTTGTATAAGATTTTTCTCTTTCTTTAAAAACTTTTTGAAACAAGAGACAAAATTTTGATCTATTTTTAAGAAAATTAAGATGATCTTAGAAATTAAGGAAGCTCTAATTATGATATCTTAAACCTAGTCGAAATAATGGATCTTGTTTAAGATTATAGGCTAAGTAAGATAAATTGGAGAGATACTTTATCTTAAATTTTTGTCTTAGATAGTATGCACTTCACACTTACATAAGTTTTGGGATGGAAATAAAGACCTCAAATGCCATAAAAAAATACGGTATATATGAAAGAAAAAATCACTTATTAAGCTGGATAACTATGCCTCAAGAAGCATAATTATTCACGCCTAACAGTGGTCATGAGAAACAAATAATCCTCCTTAATTTTGTGGCCTTATTTACTCGAGTTCTAAAACCCGAGGGATGTTTTCTCATCTGGTACCCTGAGACCGTCTGGTCTGGGAGTCATCGGTTAAAAGCTCACTACCCGGTAAACTAGAAAGCCTAAGAAAACTAACGGAAGAAAAAAAGAAATAAAAAAATATATTTAAATAAATGGCTTGATGGTTAGAGTTGAAATCCTAGAAATCTTCACTGTCACAAAGTGTATATTATCTAGATTTTATGAAAGATAAAAAAATTTCAATCTAATTTTGAATTCTTACCTTAATTGAATAATTGAAGACAAGATCTTTCATATAAACTAAGTTTAAGAGAAAATAATTTTTTGTGGACTTATGATCTTATATCTCTTATATTTTTACAAAAATATTTCAAAAACTTGTCTCTCTTTCAAATGCGTTTTCAAAATACTAACATTTGTTTTCTTTTCCTTTGGATTTTGTGCTTGCAATCCGCTGAAAACTCTTAGGAGACAAAACTCCCCATCTAGGAGTAACCTAGAGGTTTAACACCTTGTTACACACGCCCAGTGCAATCGCGTCACCTGCGAAAGTAGTGTGATAACATTTATAGTATAGTTTTTCTTTTTTGTTTTGCTCAGGACGAGCAAAAAGATAAGTGTGGGGGTGTGATTAGTCAACAATTCTGCACTATTATATCATATATCCCTACCGATTTATGAATAAAATATCATTTCTAACTGTGTTTTGGTCTATTTTGCAGATAATTAAGAGTCTAGGGGCAAAGGAGAATAAGAGCTTAATTAAACCCATTTTCGGGTAATTAAATCCGAATTTTTTGGAGGTCAAGCTAGAGAGTTTCTAGAAGATACATTGAATTTAGACGTTGGCGGGTGTCTGACAAGAATCTGGACAGAATATAACTGAATCTGAGCACACCTGGCAGGTCCCCAAAGCGAGACGAATCCGCGGACCAAAACCAGGGACCTATGTCCCTGGTATTGCAATGGAAACGCGGCAATTATCGCTTTTCCACTGTAATATGGTGGGCCCACGCGTCGATTTTCGACGCGTGGCCTCGTCTCGCCTTCCAGATTCTTTTTATGCCTATAAATACTGTAGGGTATGGCCAGAAACGAAGCAGATTGAGAATTAGGCTAGGTTTTCTCTCTTTTAGTATAGGTTAGTGTAGGTGTTCTTCTTTTCTTTTCTTTTCTTTTCTTTTGTATTTTCTTTTCGTTTTTAGATCATGTATTAGGGCTGAGAGATTCAGAGAGAGAAAGAGAGAGATTGATGTAATAGATGGTGACAATCTATGTAAAAGTGTCTCCTTTCTTCTCCATTGTAATCTTCTCCATCTTCTACATGGTGCTTAGCTAATCTTTTTTCTCATGGCAATCTAACTACTAACCACTTATCATCTAATCACTTACTGATAATCCACATGAATCTAGTAGTCTCTACAAGGCCTTGCTCTGGCAAGAGCCATTGATGGCTCATGTGATGGATTCTAACATTCGAACATTTCTAACATCTAACCCACTAACTTGCTAACTTGCAATGTCTTCATTATTTCATGCTTACCTGTGATCGATTTTATGATTTAATAGTAGCTTGCAACTTGTTGTGTGGTATGCATGTGTTGTTTGAATGTAGAAGAACAATTTTATGAGTCATGTTTTGTATCATCTCTTGAAGCCAAGAACTAGTGATGGCCAAGAATCTATGTGAGGCAACTATTACTAAGAGGTTAGCATGGTTAGTGGAGCAATTAGTAGTTAGTAGCCATGAGTTTTCTTTTATCTTATTTTAAAAATCAATTTCAAAACTCTTTTATCATTTTCATCATTATTTTCACCAACTTCTTAGTTCATCTTTTTTTATTTTCAAAACCACTTCTCCATTGTTTTCACTTCACCGTTTTCATTACCTTCTCCAATTATCACTTCTGGATTTCTTTTCTTTTTCTTTTCTCATTCTTTAATAAATAAGAACTTGTTAACATAACACGTAAACTGACTGTTAATGCTTCTATCGCCTCCTGTCCCTGTAGAATCAACCCCGTTGAGGCAATGCTATAACGGAAGTATCGAGGGAACATTAGCACACATACATAATTATGTTGATTTTATAAAACACACATTTTAAAGTGCTTGCTTCTCCCCGATCACATTCTGTCAAGTGACAGAATGCGAAGCTAGACATAGGGATTAAGTCCTTTGAATAATTTTTGGCACAAGTATCTTTCCAGCGAAGTTAGCCCTTTGGGCTTTTTTGAATTCTGTCAAGTGACAGGATGCGAAGCTAAGCTTCTGAGCGAACTAACACTTCATAACTTGCTGCACTTCTACCTTTGTGCAAAGTGTGAAGTTAAGCTTCAGAGCGAAGTGTTAGCTTCGCTAGCGTCGCTTGGAAAGCGTGGCTATGCCTTTGGCGATTTGTTCTCTTCTGTACTCTGCTTTTTTGCAGAGTGTGAAGTTAAGCTTCAGTGCGAAGTTAAGCTTCAGCGTGAAGCTACTGCTAGGCTAGGCAAGCTTCGCTTTGGAAGCGAAGCTATGCCTTAGCATTTTTTTGCTTTCTCCTTTCCTTTTTTAACTTCTGAGCTAATATATTTTCTCCTTTTTATTTTGCAGTGCACTATACCCTTGAGCCTCTGAACAGCCTTTTTGGGTCAGCTAGGAGATTGGATGGGAATATCAGCCTACAATTTCAAGGACAGGCTTCGCTGTTTAGTGAACGGAGCACTCCTAGCCGCGATGCCCTGATCCACACTAGAGATCAGCGCACAATGAAGAATATTTTGACTACTGCTCCTCTAGAGGGCTGCGGCCGGAAGATTTATCGAAAGCCCAGCTTCATGTTCGGAGAAGCAGCGCCTGACACAGATCATCAACTGTTAACTGGGGAAGGTCAATGGATCTTCAATTTGAACGGTGAGAAGTACTACCTTCTGTCCAGCGAGCACCATTTTCCGCTATCCTTCTTCAACTGTGTAACGAGGCCTCGGAAGATGAACTGGCAAGTGACCCGGACCACTGACTCAGTCCATGTGGGTATTCTGACAGCTTCTTCGTACGGTTAGCCCAAAGCAGGTCCCCCTTGGTGCATACTAGGGCCACATCCTAGGAACGTTCTCCAAGATATCCCGGTGGGGAGAACCCAGCTATGGCTCAAGCCTTTGGAAATCAATTCTTCAGAGTCAATGGCAACTACCCGGCGACTGACTTCAGAACCCCTAATCCATGATTCATTCTCCCAAGGCCTGGTGGAGAGACTTGACTCTGTATATTTTGGCTCATTTTAGGGAGGACTTGGAGAGGTTGGGACTCGCGAAGTTGTCAGGGCTACCTGTTTGACATCCAGATGTGTAGCGAACTTCTACGCCATCTTCAAATTGTACTGCCCAGCTAAAGGGACTTTCTTCACTCCTGTAGGTGAATTGGATATGGCTTTGCAAGAGATGTAGGAAGTCTCTGCTTTGCTAATGGGATCTCTCCCATATGAAGAATACTTCGCACATGAGGCGGAGTTGGCGCTTTTAGAGAAGCAGGAGCCTGCCCTGTTCGAGACCTATCGAGAGTTGATGTGCCACTCTACATCTACCCAGACATGCATGGTAATTATAAGGGAGGCTCGAACAGTTCGAAGAGTTGGAGGGATTATCTGTTCCCCAATCTGGATAATGCCCCTGAAGAGGCTAAGTGCGGGGTTGCAGACGAGGATATCTTCCGAAGGATGGGTAGCACGCCCAAGGAGACATTGTTCTGGAGAAAGACGATGGCATCTGTGAGAAGAGCGACATTCTCAGGAGCTTCCATCATCAGGCCCGCCAGCCAATGTCCCGGAAAGCGCTTTTGGCTGGGTTTTTATCAGTCTGGCTGAAAAGATGTGTAGTGTCATCTCCTTCTATCGACGTTATTCTCCCCACTGCTCTGTTGCTGGCAGTTAATTTGGTACACGATCATTCTCTAGGGCTTCTTCCAGTAATGGTGTGTTGCATTCAACGAGGTCTTCGTGCATTGACGGAGGCTTTCTGCAGACCACCGACAACGAAGAGGGGAAAGGCACTATCTTAGCCTGCGACGGACTGAACCCCGGGATCGAATTTCCATACAGCTATATGATGGCATGGTTCGCTCTTCATTGTCCGACTATTATTCAAGCTGGGGAAGATCCTCTATAGGGTGTTCGGATGGCGCACCTTTGCCGGTTCGAAGGATCTTCCTGGTCACGAATCTACGTAGCCGCGGTCCGCAAATTGTTGTGCCAGCACGACGTATACAGTCTCTTCAGGTGTTTCCCCTATATTGATGTGAGATATGGCGAGGAATTCAAGGATGTCAGGGACGGTAGGGCGTCGTTGAGCCGAGAAGTCTTCGAATGGCTGGTTAGCATCCGGCCTTCTCACCTAGTATACAGGAGCAGAGATACTTGTTACCTGGAGCCGCATGTCCCCAGCCGATTTGCTCATCAGTTCGGATATGACCAACTCTACGCTGGTAATCCGAACACTAGCCTGGCCTTCATGGGAAGCCTGATCGATGGCGCTCGCGCTTGGCGATATTTCGTCGCGAGTTGTACCAAAGCACGGCTGTGCATGCCGTTGAGGACCCCAAACCTATTGATGACTTTGGGATTCTGTCAATGGTACAGGATTTCGAGCTCCGCGCCAACCGGATTCTCCATCAACGCCTTCGGCTTGAAGTGGATCATCGAGCGAATGAAGCAGAAAGTAACTGTGAAGGGAGAGGGCAAAAGAGTTCGGGTGCCAGGCATTCCAGAGTTTATTATCTCCGCTAACAGTGAAGCTTCAAATCCCAAAAGCCCTCGCTTTGAAGATGTTGCCGGTGTTGAGGTACCAACGGATGCTCCTGGCGGGGTAGGCACGGCTCCTATGGAGGAGGTGGAAGTCGATGAGGAAGAAGAGGAGGATCCTGATGTTCACTTCAAGTGAAAGCGAAGGGGAGAACCTCGCAGAAAGAGGGTGGTGAAGAAGCCCGGTCGTCATACTCCTGCTGTTGCAGAGAACGAGTCGGCTGCAGTTGCCCCTCCTTCTGCACCGTTAGTTATCAAACTATCGGCGCAGAAACAGGCAACTGATGAAGCTGTTCCAGACTTGGGTAAGATCAGTTCCCTTTTGCAACAAAAATATATACATACATATGTTTTTTTTTTATGCAGCTAACTTGTTTAACTTGTGATTCAGGAACCGAAACTGCGGGAGAACAAGGGGATTATTACGATCCATTATTCACCCACCAGGAGGGTGATGAAGCCAGCTACTTCGTCGTTTCTGAGAATCCGAGGGTGGAGCGGCTGATGTTGGTCCCTCTGATGTTGGTTTAGAGAAGGAAAGCCCGAGGCTTCAGGCTCTGGGGAGCAGTTCGCGGAGCCTGTTACAAGTGAAAGAGAACTGGATATTGCTGCAGCTACTGAAGTCGCTAGGACCGATGAAGTTCTCCCCACTTCTTCTGGTGCCTCTCCTGCTACTGCCAAGATTTCTTTTATGGAACCTATTAGATTCAGCACCATCGTCGAGGGAGCCACGGGGGACATTGTCGTTGAGGCGATTGGGATGATGTCTGCCATGACTTCATCTCCCCTTGGTAATATTATAGTCATTTACAAGCAAGCTTTACTTGATATTTTTATCCTTATTTTAGTAAAATACTCTTGCAAGTGTTCCGCCTCTAGATGCGTCAGCTTCAAGGGATCCAACGAGCCTCCCAGGAGAGTTCAGGGTGGATACAAGTACTTCAGCTACTGTGGATGTCGCACAATTTGACGTCTTGTATCGTGACCTGCCGTCTTATCAACCGGAGCCTGCTGGTGTGTCTATGGTGGCTGAGGGGGTGTGGGCTGCTCTTCCTTCCACGGAACCAATCACATTCCCAGCTGAATCGATTAGTGAGATAATGGTTGTTTCCTTGACATCACCAACCTTGGCAACTACTGGGCTAAGGATAATCACCATCCCTACATCTCCAATGTTGGTCGTAAAGCAAGTTCTTCCTGGAGTAGTTACCAGCCCTACCTCAACCGTGGCTGGTGTACTAGTATCAATAAGGACTCCTCCTCGACCGCTAGCGATTCTTGGTCCTTCACCAACCAGTGCCTCTGCCACTTCTTCTACCATTATGACGGTGAAACCGGCGGAAGTTATATCTTCTGGGACTACTCGTTCACCGAGAGTAATTGAGGCTGAGAAGGAATTTGTGGCGGAGATGGTCGACAGCTTCTACAAAAGCCTAAAGCGATCTATCGCTTTGATTTTGAAGGGGTCGATCACTTCATTTTCAGCTTTAAAGGTGGTCCTCTCTTGAAACGTTGAGAGCATCCGAGACTTCGGAGGGGATGACAAGCTACCACATTAGAGCTTCTGGTGGAGAAGTTTGAGAAAGACGTGAGCGAATGGCATCACCTCAGCAGTTCAGACTTGGATTCTTTAGCTGATGAAGAGCTTGAGCGCCTCATGGCTCAAATGCGAGAGGCTCACTTAGCGGCGCAGGAAGCAGCCAAGGCGGTATCTTCATATTTGAAATCCTTGAAAACAAGGAAAGTAGAAATTGAAAACGCCATTGATGCTTCCGACAGCGCTCTTCCTGATGCTGAAGATAAGATTGAGAAGGCCAAAGAGATGATCAGCAGGGCCAATCTTTCCCCGACCAAGGCTGAACCGGTGCATCTTGAGGAGATTGCTCGGTTGGAGCAGCTCAAAGCCCAAAACGATGAAGTCTTGCAGCAAGAGATAGCACAAAGGTCAACTTTGGCTGAACTTGAGGCTCGTCTGTCCCAGACAGCGAACTTTAATGAAGCTAAGTTGAGATCACAGGCATTTATCAGAGCTGCAGAAGAGAGGAAGAATAAATTGGCTACCCTCGAAGAATGGATCAAGTCTTACGAAGCACCATCATAGCTTGTAATCCATGTATCTTTCTTTTTCCTTTTTGAATCAATAAAAATAATTTTATTTGACTCTTTTGTTGTATTTTATGCTTTATCTTCTGAGTTTGCAAGTTAAATTATTACTCTTAAAAGAAAGGAGATAACGGTACAGTCTTCCAACTTATATCATAAGAATATTAACTAATCTATTCAGAGGTTGACAACATGATAGAATTAGTTATTTGATAAATTATCACCAATAAACTCAATTCAAATCTTGTTGGGATAAAAATAGGACAAAGTAAATTTGACGATCTTGCTATTCAGAGGTTTATTGTTAACATGACAGATTAAAAACCACCGGATTTATAAATTGGTTGTGATGACTAGACACCAAAACAACGTGATAGTTCCTACTGAACTAGAGAATGAAGTCTGGAGTTTGTCGGTTAAAAGTGACAAATTGGATATGATTGGTCAAAATTTTGCCATTCAGAGGTGATGATCTGAACATGATGACAAATGGAGGTGAACCTGATTTTAGGGACACGTCTATTCAGAGGTGATAAACTGAACATGATATACTAAGACACACTAAACTTCGAATCCGCTACCAGAGGTAGTCGTATTAACTTGACAGCTAGCCCACAAGGGGGACTGCAAAGGTGGATTGGATCTGGGCTCCTATTGGTTCAGAGGTGATTGACTGGACATGACCAATTAGGGGATCCCAGGCTTGCAATATGCTATTCAGAGGTTTATTGTTAACATGACAGCAAGAACTCCCTACCCTGATGGAGGAAAGGAGAACAAAGTTATGGACCCATCTGTTCAGAGGTGTTAAACTGGACTTGACAGTTTTAGTAGCATAAAAGGGAGAGATCTAGGCATCTATCGGTTCAGAGGTAATATGGACATAACCGTTTGGAAGTGGCTAGACTCAGAGCCCTGCCGTTCAGAGGTGGCGAATTGGACATAACGGCAAAGGGATAGTCCCTACAAGACTGAAAGATGAGACTTGGTTATCTGTCAGTTTAGAGGTAACATGGACATAACCGATTAAGAAACCACCAAGCTCAGGATTTCTACCGTTCAGAGGTGACGAATTGGACATGACGGTAAAAAAAGTAATTCACTGAGGGAAATAGGACTTGATCATAAATTTCGTGGGGAAATTGATATCTCCTTCGGATGTTATTTGAAAGAAATTGTCAGAGGAATATTGTTAACGTGACAGCCAGGAGAGTCCACTGATGACTGAAAAGAGAAATAATAGACTTCGAGGGGAGTCTACCAGAAACTCACTGGGGAGTTAGAAAATGAATCCCAAAAGAGATTATATGTCAGAGATAATCATTAACGTGACAAAAAGAACTCCATGGGGATTTTGAAAGAGATTTGTAAAGCAGCCTATCAGAGGTATTTGAACATAACAGTAATTTAAATGCATATGTCATTCCATTAAGAGAATGACACGTGGAGTTTTGATCTATTGGGGATATTAATTTTATCCGTCGGGGAATATGTTAGAGTCTCACTACCAGAGGTTTAATATTAACATGATAGGTTTGACTCGTAATTCATTTTGCAAGTAGTCCTACCATTCTATTGATAGGAATTGGTAAGTGATTTTGGAGGTAAATCATATGGGATCAGGTTCCTTAGGGTTTTTAGTAAACCCTCAGCTGTCAACGGATTTGATATGTCTTTTCCAACTACCGTTTGAGTTGGACTAGCCATGCTATTCCCCTCAGCATGATGAGTTATCGAGGACTTATGTTGGACTTAAAAGCCAACATTTTCCTCTATTCTTAGCCGTTAGAGGGGCCGTATGTAGCATAGTGTGCTTCTTGCATATAAGCTGGGGGCACAGAGACAAAAATGAATTCCGCGAGGGTTTTGTCTAGAGATTGGCCTCTTCATGGAGTCCCCTTCGATCCTTATTTTGTTTCCACATGTGAAAAGGTTCTTCTTCAATGAGTTTGGCTTGATAAGCCATCAGATAAACTCATTTGATCCTCCATCTGATTGTTCTAACCTTTTGTTGTTGGGTCGAGCTTCGATCGATCGAACAGGAGCAGGGAGGTATGCCACCACTACATGTAGAAAAGTCAGGCTAGATAAGCCATCCTTCTGATTATAAAGAAGTACGCCTAAAACTGTTGCATAGGTATGCTTGACTTCAAAATATGGCTTATTCCTCTGAATTGAAGATAGGTAAATTTGACATTTTGTCTTTGTCTTTTCTTCGATGTTTACGTCATGCATCATAATATCACCTATGTTCGGTCGACTTGGCATCACTCGATCATGATGTGATCTGTTCATAGGATAGCTCCTGCAAGGATAATACTTCTTCAAGAGTTTGTCGTTGATCAGCATCATGAGTGTATCACTGTTTGGTGTTATAAGGCGGCATGCTCCATTTGAGTAGACTGTTTCTATTACGAATGGTCCTTCATATTTAGGCTGAAATTTGCCTCTAGTTTTGTGCGTCATGACCATGAGTCGTCTGACAGCTAAAACTAAATCTCATTTTTGGAATACCCTTTGCTTAACCTTCTTATTGAAGGCTTTCGAGATCCAAGCTTGGTACAACTCAATATGTTGTTGGTCTTGTAGTCGTTTCTCATCTAGAGCTTCAAGTTCTTGAAGACGTAATCGATCACTGTCTTCTTTAGTCATCCTGGTTGCTAAGGTGACCCGTAGTGACGGCATCTAGATTTCTAGCAGTATGACTGCCTCACACCCGTATACCAGAGAAAAGGGGTATTGCCTGCTGGTGTCCGGACTGTACTTCTGTAGACCCAAATACATTCACTAAGCTTCTCATTCCAATCTCGTTTGCTTGATGAAATGAATTTATTGAGTAGTTTAATAATTGTCTTGTTGAATGCTTCTGCCAAACATTAGCAGCTGGGTTATAAGTAGTTGATGTCACATTCTGAATTCGGTATTTATTGCAGAACCGATAGAATACTTGGCTTGCAAATTGGGGACCATTATCATGAATAATCCGCCTGGGGATACCAAATCGATGAATGACATGGTGTTTGATAAAGATGACCACGTTTGAAGTTTTAACTTCAGTAAGTGGTATAGCCTCTGCCATTAAGAAATAATCAATTTATTGCTAAGATGAACCGATGACTTTTTGTAGATGAGAGGCTGATAGGTCCTACGATATCGATGCCCCATGCCTCAAATGGCCACGAAGTTACAGTCGGGTGAAGTAGCTCTGGATGTTGATGTATAAAGTCTGCATGAATTTATCAGGCTTTACACCTCTGTGCGTACTTAACGACATCAGCTATCATGGCTGGCTAATAATAACCAAGTCTGTGCAATTGATCCTTGAGTTTCGGACCTAATTTATGAGCTCCGCATATACCATCGTGTGCCTCTTTAAGCACTTCTTGTGCTTCCGAATAAGAGAGGTAACAGAGCAAGATACCGTCATATGAGCGATGGTAGAGTATATTTACTGCCAGATTATAGTAGAAGCGGAGAGACCTTCATCGAATAGAAGCTGCTTCTTTAGGGTCATCCGGTAATATATCGTGCAAAGCATAATCAATGAAAGGAAATCGCCAATCTCTTGATTCAAAATCTATTGAAGTTACATAGACTTCATTAGTTTCCAGCACATGTTTAGGACAAACAAAGTGTCAAGTAGCCACTGTAAGATGATATGTTGTGTCGATTAGTAAGGCCAATGTAGCTGCTAGCGCAGCCAAAGCATCTGCCTTAGTGTTTTGAAAGCGAGACACATGTAAAAGCCATTGAATGAATTAGCCATTTTGACTTTATAGTGATAAAGTATCAAGTCTTCGTGCCGAACTTTGTATTCACCTTTAACATGATTGACAATCAGCTTTGAATCACCATAAGCTTCGAGATAGCGTACCCCCATTTCATAGGTGAGCTGAAGGTTGATGAGTAGAGTATTATATTCTGCCCCATTATTGGAACAAGGTTCCGTCAATGAAAACACCCGAGGAAGGACATGATTTTGTGGTGAGATAAATACCACCCCCACACCAGCAATTATCTTACCCTAAGTGACTGTTCTTGATGCTCCATCAAAGAACATCTGCCACACTTCATCCTCTTAAGTCATATTAGATTCGAAAATCTCATCTGCAATACCTTCATGAAGTTTTGAGCTTTCCGAAACCGAATGAGTGGCCAGAAAGTCTGCCAGTGCCTGACCTTTGACTGCCTTCTGAGGGATGAAGAGCATGTCGTACTGAGACAGGAGGATGGCCTACTTAGCTAACCTCAAATTGAGTGATCCTTGCTTTGTCATGAGGATACATAAGGGGTTAACTCTAGAAATGACATGTATGGTTTGGCTAACCAAGTAATGTCGCATCTTTTGAATGGCAAAGACAGGAGTTAAACATTCTTTCTCAACAGGGTTATACCGGGACTCAGCTCTTATCAGAGTCCTGCTCAGATAGTAAATGGCATGTTTGTGGCCGTCATAATTCTTTTGAGTAAGAAGAGCACCAAGAGAATGGTCCATAGCTTATACATAAAGCAGGAATGGTTTTCCTGATGTGGAAGCCACTAGAACTGGAGGTTTAGTGAGGTATCTTTTGATATCCTCGAAAGCTCCTTGACAGGCTTTATCCCATACAAAAGAAACACTCTTTTTCATAAGTCGGGTGAATGGATGACAATGACCCAAGAGATTTGCGATGAATCTTCTGATATAAGCCAACCTACCTTGCAGACCCCTAAGTTCTTTGAGATTCTTAGGTGGATGCATGCTCTGAATAGCTTTGACCTTGCTGGGTCAAAATGAATTCCTTTTGATGTGACAATGAATTCCAAGAACTTGCCACTTGAAATCTCCAAGAAGGACTTTGTTGGGTTCATTTTCAGCTGATGGGCTCGCATTATATCGAACATTGTTTTTAGGTCATGAAGATGATCATTCTTATCATGACTTTTGACAGCAATATCATCGACATAGCATTCTACCATTTTTCAGAGGTGGCTATGAAAAATTGTACTCATTGCACGTTGATAAGTTGCTCCCGCATTCTTTAATCCGAAAGGCATCACAGTATAGCAGTATATCCCTAACGGTATCCAGAATGAAGTATACTTTTCGTCCTCTGGGTACATCTTGATTTGATTATACCCTGAGAAGCCATTCACAAAAGACTTCTCTCAAAGTCACAGGTATTGTCAGTCATGACATCAGTGATGGGCAGTGGGAACTCGTCTTTAGGGTAGGCTGCATTGAGATCAGGGTAGTCAATGCAGATCCAGATTTTTTCATTCTTTTTAAAAATAGGGACAATGTTAGCAACCCAATCCGGATGTTACTCCTCCCGTATGAAACCACATGCGATGAGTTTATAGACTTCAGCTTTAATAGCTTCCATAATGTTAGGGTGAAACCATCGCTGTTATTGTTTTACTGGCTTGACGTCGGACTTAATATTCAAATGATGCATGGCTATTTGCGGATTAAAGATCGGACATATCTTTGTAATTCCATGCAAAGACATCGATATACTTTCGTATGAGTGCTATCAATTCTTCTCGTTTTATAAGTGATAAATTTTCACTTATAGAAATGGGTTTAGGGTGATCCTGACTACCCAAATTAACCTGAATTACCCTATCCTCAGTGGGTGGTTCACGTTGTTCGAATCACTTTTCCTACTGGAGATCGAGTTACTGAGCCCATGGTACCGTATCAAATGTTTCAATAGCCTCTTCATGCTCCAATTGATCGATCGAAGTCATATTGACAGAGAGATTCTTTGAAAAGCATTCCCGTACTAACATCTGACTCCCACTCAGATGAAGAGGCAGAATGTGATGGGATAGATTCGTTATCTTCGGATTAAAGCGAAGTAGGAGGTGTAACATATCCCAACCCCCTGTGTGTTTTATCATAGTAATTTGTCGGCTTCCCTTTTAGCATGAAATTCCGTAGAAGATCGTGTCGTTCTTTTCTGAAGTTCAAACCTTTCCCATATTGTAAATTGTACCCCATTTTTTGTATCATAAGGTGTGTTAATCGTGCATAATGGAAATTTTGCGAGGGTTCTGAGTCTGAACTTGAATCTGTGACTGCAGACATTCGTAGTTGGGCCCTACTGAATACTATTGGCAATTGACTCCTTTTGGATGGAGGGATCACAAAGACAGACCCTTCTCCATACTCTACAGAAGTACTTGTCATGCTTAGTACAAGCAAAGACATGTGCAGGGAGCTATTTTCGACAGATTCAAATAGTTTAACACTCTCAGGATAATCAAAAGTAACATTCTCATTAATTACCCATTCATCTTCATCCCCAATGGGATTATTACATTGAGGATCATTAAAATATGCTACAATTGGTTCACAAGCAAAAGTAGTTAGCGTGTCTTCCTCTGACTCCGAATCTGCTTCATTGCCACTATCGTCGTCTTCAAGCAACGGTTCTTTTGATACTTTATTAGCTTCCTATAAAGGAGAGCAGCAGTAAAATAATTTTCTGCCCCTTTAAATGGTTATTTTTCAGCAAACACCGTTCGTACTGTTGCATTGTCTTCTACATACATGAAGCACTGACGCAGAGTAGAAGGAACGATCCAGTTAGCATGAATTCAAGGTCGTCCAAGTAATAAGTTGTATGACGTGTCAGCGTCAATAAAGTAACACGTTACTTCTGATTTTAGGTCTCCAATTCGACAATGGAGCCGAATCTTTCCCAGTGGGTGACTACTTCCTACATTAAAATCGTATATCGTAGTAGTTATTGTGGATAGCCGGTAAAGCGGTATCCCAAGGAAGTAGAGGAGCCTTTTGGGAATGATGCTGACTGCGGACCCTGGATCAACCTGTATCCTTTCGATGCACGTCGAGCCGATGTATCCAGTATAGTAAGGGGTCGATCGTGTTTATTGTCCTTGAGGAGCATGTCCTCAGCGATGAAAGTGATAGCAGGTACTTTTGACTGCACATGATGACATTTAGAACACAAGGGTTGACTGTCATATTCAGGGATCTCTAACATATGTGTCAAAAATGATTCTGAATTAGCCAGTGCGTCCCTGAGTGCTTCTCTTGTCTCTTTCGAGAGGCGAAGTTGCTCATGTATGGTGATCCGAGCTGGAATATTGGCCAGTTGTGCCAATATATCAAAGCAGAAAGGAATGTCAAGTCCCAGGCCTGAAGGTCTCTTCAAGACGAGTTCAAGCCGGACTTCTTTCTACTTTTCTTTTCCCGGAGTTGGGACTGAAGCTGGAACAGGTACTTCTACTGACGTCGTTGGCTGTTGCGTCTCATCAGTAGCTTTCTCATACTGTCTTAAGTATGATTTTCCAGACCGAGTACCAGTTGGTTGATGTGACGTGAAAGTATACTTCTCGTTTTCAAAATCACTGAGAGAAGTTGTTGTTACATTGTCATCATCTGGTAAAACAGAGACAACGTTGTCGGATTCTCCCTTTGACTTGGATTTCTCTGAATCTCATTGTTTATCTTGGACAAGATCTGGGTGCGCCCACATGATTTTCCCAATCTTCAATGTCAGGGGAACAAGACCTTTAGCTTTTTACTGCTTAGCTGAAGGAGGAGATCCATCACGGACTATAACTTTTGGCAGAGTACCGAACTCAAGAGTCACCATGTTTGCGGTGACTTTCTTTTGTTCTGATTTTAAAGTCAGAACTCCAGCATTGGTCAAAGCCTGAATTTTATCTTTGAGGACAAAGCATTTGTTGGTAGGATGATAAACCATCCTATGGAAGAGGCAATAATTGGGATGCTTGTGCTTCCCACTTCATTAGGGCATCAGGCCTCTGGCAGCTTCAACTTGTTCTCCCTTTGGAGCAAATGAAATATTGTAACCACCTGCTCATCTTTGAAGGAGTACTGCTTTAGAGGAAACTTAAACTTCTTATTATTAACGCCGCTCTTCTTGGTCTTCAGAGGAGTATCCCCTGACAATTTCACGGGCATAGTCTTTTTCCTCTTGGCTTGAGAAGATTGCGCTATCTCGTCGTGTCCTTTATTGTTCATATCCCATTTTCCTTTAGGTATGGCCGGCTCAAACTTTTTAGCCGACTTCTCGGCTATTTCAGCTTGCTCAACCAGTTCTTTTCAAGTATAGGCTTTAACAGTTCCCATGCGAATCTCCACTTGGTCCAAGAAGTTATGGCTACATGTCTGCAACAACACAGGCAATGGCATCCATGCTGGACACATCAGAGATAAGTTTCTAAACCATTCAATGTAATCACGGACAGATTCTCCTTTTTCTGGACAGTGGAGAGAACTTTATCCATGGTCACTGATTGAGGTTTTACCTACACACAAGAATACAGAATTTCAGAACTTTATAACAGTAGTGCAAGGTGCTCAATTCTACCACTATAGCAAGTGGCTATGCGGGTCGTGATCCACAAGGAGGGACTAGCGATGGAAGCTTTTTAGCAAGTTCTCTTTTAAGTTATGGATCGGTCGCCAATATTGCACATTCATTATCATATTATCATACTTATTATAGAATAAACTCTATTTTTTCCTAATTAATGTTTAATTTATTTGCAGGCCTATTCCTAAAGAAGAGGGAAGAGAAATGAGCCCAAAAGCCCATCAAATTCTGATTTAAATCAGAATTAATTTGAAGTCAGTAAATCAGGGCAGATCAGGTCGGTTCAGATCGGTTGAAAACCAGTTAGAACAAATCCCTACATATCAATCGGTTGAAGCTAAAGATCGAAGGCCATTTCTTCAGAATCCCAGACTTAAACTACAAATCTAGCTGAAGTAAAAGCAAGTAGTGAAGCCAGGGACTATCACCAACAGGGTGTGGCCACCTGGCCACACCCTGGCTGCAGAAATGCGACCAAAGCCGCATTTCTGCGGCTTTATTAGGGAGTTAGGGAGAGCGTTTGCTCCCCCTATCTTCTCATGCCTCTCCCCTCTAGGTTTTTGCCTATAAAAGGCAGGTTTTTCACTGTAAATGGGGACGACCATGCAGAGATAGAATTTAGTCCATGTTTTCATTCTTTTTAGTGTAGGTTTTTATTTTCTTTTCATGTAATTTTTATTTCTTTGTAAGTATAGTTTAGACTGAGATTCATGTAAGCAAGAGAGAGAGGCTTATGTTGAGAGTGACACCGATGTACCTCCTCCTTTCTTCCATCGTTTCTGCAAGCAATAAAAGGTAATTATTTTTTTATATTTGTCTTTACTTTTATTTTTTCTTCTTCTTTCTACTTTTCCTCTTTTGGTTATGATGAGCATTCAAGTGAATCTAGAAGTATCAGCATAGTCATGTTTGTTGAGTGCCAACGATATTACATGATGATGTTCTCCTCAAGATTCTGTATCATTTCATTCTTGTTCGTCTTGATGATGTAATGCGAATGGGGAATGAGCTCGATCTTATGTTTTATGCGTTGAATGCCTCTGAAGTAAGGTAGAACATGCAAGGGTTCCAGGTAAGTCATCAACCAGAAGAGGTAAGTATTTCTTTAATTCTTTCTTTCTTTTCTTTTATTTCTTTAGTTCAGATCACCAACACCAACAACACCCAACTCTTTCATCACTCATTTCAATTTCTTTGTATATGTCTATTTTCTGTTTTTCTCCATCTTCTTAATCTACCACCTTCTTCCTAATTTAACTTTAACTTAATTTTTCCTTTTTCTTTTAAAGAACTAAAGAAGAACTTTAACCATACTTTGTAGCCTAAAAGAGAACTTACTAAAAAGCTTCCATCGCTAGTCCCTCATTATGGATCATGACCCGCATAGTCACTTGCTATTGCGGTAGAATTGAGCACCTTGCACTACTGTTTCAAAAGTTCTGAAGTTTTGTATTTTTGTGCAGGTTCTAACTCAATCAAATTTTAGCGCCGTTGCCGGGAGGGACAGTAAGTTATTCTCATTTTAGATTTATATTTTGGTTAACTTTCTTCTTTGTTTTTGGTGTACAGATTTAACAACAAGGAATTTTTGCTGCAGCGGACATATAAGTGGCCCTGGACTCTGCTCAAGAAAGTCGTGAAAACACCTAGAGGGGGGGTGAATAGGTGTAAATGCTAATCTAGAAACTAAATGCGGAAGCTAAGACAATTTTGCAATCACACTTAGTACAACACACAAGTGTAGCCGAATTCTCCGTGAAGGGCTCTGGACTAACTCCTCTTGATTCCCCTAGATATGGGTTGAGGTGCTATATGAAGCTCTTGTGGTTAAGTACAAGTGAGGCACACACAAACAATCCAAGCATATAATATGAATAGGCAATATGAATATATGCAAGGCACAAATGCAAGCAAATAAGATATGGCAATATGAATGATGCAATGCACAAATGTAAAGAGAGAGAGTTTAGAGACAATGGATCAAACGCAAATACAAAGATATGTTTCGAGGTTCGAGCCCCTAGCTCTACGTCCCCGCCTTCACCGAGAAGGATTTCTAATCCACTATCTTGTCCACCGAGGACTCCCACCGAGGGAACCTCCACCGAGGAAGATTTGTACAACAAGGGAGTACCGAACTCCTCTCTCAAACACCGCCTCACAACCGGAGGGGTAGGCCCGTAGCCAAACAACAACCAATCCACCTCACACTAGAGGGATACAAACCAACTCCAACTCCACCTCACCAAGAGGGAGTAAACCACAATCCTCAACCTCTACCAAAGAGGGAGCAACCCAATCAAAGCAAGGGTTTTTACAACAAGTGGTTACAAAGACCACAAACTCTCTTTTCCACAAACAAAATGATCCTAATAGAATAGGATAGATGATAAGCTCAAGTGTGAAAAACTAGGTGTTTGGAAAACAAAAACTCAAAGAAAAATACTTGGGAAAACTCTTGTAAAAGATAGAAAATGAAAGCCAAGACAAATCTCCCAAAATACTCTTTTCTTTGATTTTTTCAAAAACCTAAAACAATATAAAGATAGATCTTTTGGCTCTTTAAACACTTTTGAAAACTTATTTTTAAAACCAGAGAATGGGAAAATTTTTGCTCTAGAAAACTTGGTTAAAACCCCCAAGAAATGGGGTATTTATAGCCCAAACAGAAAACTAGCCGTTAGGCTGATCTGGCAGCCTGACAGGCTGGCGGTCGACCGGCCGGTCGACCGCCAATGGTCATAAATATGACCGTTGGGCAATCCCGGTCGACCGCCCAGATACAGAGAGCAAAGCTCTCTGGTCCGGTCGACCGACCGGTCGACCTGCCCACTGTGCTGCCAGACGTGCACAGCTCTGTGCACGTCGGTCGACCGCACGGTCGACCGGCCCTTGGTGCGATCGACCGACCTGGCCTGTCAGCCAGTTCTGGGTCAGAAACTAGGTCAGAAAAACATGTTAAACATTTTCTAAAAATCTTTTAAGTCTTGTAAAAATCTCCAAAAATAGTTTTATCATTTTGCATTGATATATAAACTTGTGATAAACATTTCAACACAATTATCAAGCAAGTTAGACTATTTTTGTGTCTTATCATTTTTACCAAAAACTAAAACTTGTATTTTATCAAACTTGAATTTTTCAATACATGAATAGGAAAGTCAAAATAAGTTTGTATAAGTCATGTAAGCAAGTATGTATATAGAGCACATCTAATATACATAAAAATAAAGTAAACTTATTTTGATCAATCTATTTATGAAAACCAAATTCAAACATAAAACTTGTGTGTGTTGTGCACTTGAGCATATCAACTATACTTATCTTTACAAATGGATCTAAACACACTAAACTAAAACTAGGATACCTAAGTCTTCTTGATGATCTTCCATCTTCAAGCCGACTCGATCCCAAACGTGATCCACCGAGTGCAAAGGTATGATCTTGATGCTCGGGCACTGGAATCACCATGCGAAAGCTTCTAAACACCTATTGTTGAAGCAATCACCAACTAATATCTTGTTTAATGATCTGAAACTAAAATCACAAGATTATTAGTAAACATAACTACATGAGTTAATCATCATCAAAACTAAAGAGGAAGGTCTCCGGGCCAACAATCTCCCCCTTTTTTATGATGACAAAACTCATGGAGTTATATATGCATGGATTAAAGTTAAGCTTCAAAGAAGCTCCCCCTTAACTCATGCATAAACAAATAAACAATAAATATGCAATGAATGTACATAAACATGTATGCATCAACATGCATAAAACATATAAACATGCAAAAACACAAATTATTCTCCCCCTTTTTGTCAATCATCAACAAAAGGGTAAACAATCAAAACAAAACAAAATCTTCTCCCCCTTTTTAATACAAAGAAACAATCATCAATAAGGGGTAAAAGCAAAACCAAATCAATAATTTTTCTCCCCCTTTTTGTTCGAAACAATGAATCAACAAAGGGTTAATAAAAACAATGTTCTCCCCCTTTTTGTCTAAAACAAAAACCAAATAGGGGTGACAATCAATTAAGGTACCAATTGAAAATATGTCAAAGTAGCATCTTGATACCAATTGAAAGTAAACATAGATCAATCAACAAATGGTATATGCGATATACATTCATAAAGAGGAAGATGTGAAGCTTCCCTACATAGATACATTACATGAAGGAGGGATGACAAGCCCTAATTCACATAACGTACAATATGCAATGTATAAGAGGAGATGTGAAGCTCCCCCTACACACGTGTACCACATAAAGAAGAGATGTCAAGCTCCTCACTATACGATACACTCAACATGAATCTATATGTAGAAGAGATGTTAAGCTCTCCTTGTATATAGGCAATACAAATCAAAACTTTTGTATTTATCATTTAAACAAAATTTTGAGATACCAATTTTAAAACATTCAAATAAACATCTTGATATCAAAAGAGAGTATTTTTCTTTTTAAGTATATGATATCAATTTAAACTTTTTATTTTCTATCATAAAGCAAGCGAGTGGAAATATAAATACCAATTAAAATATGAAAATCGAATTTTCTCCCCCTTTATGAAATACCAACAAAACACATGCATAAGCTTGTTTAAGATAGCAATTGAAAATTGAATCAATTGAAACAAAGATAGAGCTCAAGCTTAGCATAAACAAAATTTTGTGCTTAAAGATATAGTGATATAATAAGCACAAATAAAACATGTATATGTATGAAAAGTTTAATACCAATTGAAATTGATACTATTAGAATTGAAAAACATACATACATACAAACATATATGAGTATACAAGAAAGGTCAAAATTGATACCAATTGAAAGGATCCAATGATACCAATTGAAACAACAATAATAATCAAGGTATAACTCATATAACCTAACCTCCCAATCATGTTCAAGTTTAAAATGATTTTCAATATAAGGCATACATGAGCATGGTCGCCCATCCATCCGCCCGTTTGGATGGTAGGGGTTTTCAAAAAAAATAGATTTGAAAATAAGCTTTGTTTGAAAAACTCTACCATATCGAAGATACCGTAACTAGTTATATGAAAAATTTGTAAACTAGTACGAAATCCTTCAAGCAAGGAATAAAACAAAAATATTTTTCATGAAAACATGAAATTCACAAAATAGTCAACACTCATAATCAAATAAGCATAAATATGACTCATGAAAACAAACACATGAGTAAACAATAAATGTGAGTGTACAAATACAATGTGAAGATCATAATCATGAAAGATGGACAATAAACTCAATATTCCTTGAAACATGAAAACATGAAAATCATCAAAACTTATTTAATCTTCAAGGTATATGTATGTCCTATACAAACTAAAGTATACATACATATCCAAACACAATGAGTCCACAAAGATATATGCATGAAGGCACGTGGCTCAAAGGATGTATATGCATAACAATAATTTGGATAAAATAGACATATACATGAAATAAAAACACATGATCATAAAACAAAACCAAAATGGGAATACAAGTTTAAAATGCATGGATCATCAAAACTAGACTATACTAGCACATCTAATGGGTTCAAATAAGCATTCAAGCTCACACATATATAGATTTATTTGTGGCCCACTATATGTACAAGTATATACCAAGTTTTAATGAAAACTAACATCTAAACATGTAATCAACGCTTGAAGCATAAAAACAAGATATGAATAAACATGAAAAACATAAACATGATTATTATGTAAATTCACATGTTATTAGAGTTATGATAAACATGATAGCTAAATAAAGGTGAGAACACTAAAATAATGGTCCATATTAAACATGGGTGTCTCAAAGGCTATACATGCATGTCAATGGTCTAATAATCATGGCATTTACATACTAATCAAAACATGCTATAAACAATGAACATGAAAGCATGCAAATATAAACGGGAGTTAGAGATCGATACCAAAACCGATGAAGGCACCTCTCTAGTTCTCCAAACCATGGTGGTCCTCTCCACCAAACATCCCTTGAAAGTGATGCATCCAAAATGTTTCCTTTAATACGGAACGCATCCACTCCAAGGTACCGCTACTCTCACGTCATGCGAGAGCCCACACCTACATCAAACACAAGAGGGGTGGTCTTTGGTACCCATAATCTTTTGGGTCCATGGGGGTTAGTACCTTCTCTAACCCAAACAAACTTATTTGCTAAATTTGAAACATGTATACGATCATAGCAAAATTTAGCAAGGTGGCCCTTATGTCCACAATGTGTACAAGTGTACACATGAGCATACATGTGATGGGTGTGTCCATGAGGAGCATGTGTATGCCGTGTATGGTGTGCATGCATAATAGGAACTTGTTTCTTTCGAAACAAAGTTTTCAAACGTGTATGGCTCTTGGCACATTGGCTCAAGGTGGAGCCCAAACAATCAACACTCTTCTTAAGCATAGATATATCTTTTTTAATTAAAGAAGATGTGGCACATGCAATAGGTGATCTAGATAGAACTACCCTAGCATGGCAAACATGAGAATCTAAATCATTTTTCAAAGATTTATTTTTATTTAAACAAATTTCTAATTCTTTTGTAATAAAATCAATTTCCTTTTTCAAAGAATCATTATTTTTTACAACAAAATCAATTTTTGAAGTTAAAACTTTATTTTTATTCAAAATATCATTACAATCATTTTTAGACTTTAAAAACTCATTTTCTTTAAGTGCAAGATCTAGTTGAGATTTCAATGAATCCCTCTCATTAGAAATCTCCTCTTTCTCTAGCAAAACCATGTTTAGCTTAGAAGACAAATTCTCTTTTTCTTTATTTAAAGCACAAGTCTTCTTTTTCAAAACTTTATATTTTTCAAGGAGTTTTTCACACACAATGGATAGTTCTTCATTCAAAGCATGGGCATCAATATTCTCATCACATGAAGAACTAACATACTCATTACAATCTAGTTGAGATTCCGAATATACCTCAAGGGAGTCATTCCCTTGGACCGTATAGCATTGTTGTGGCTTGGATTCATCTCCACTAGATTCCTCCTCTTGTTGGATTGGCAATTGAAGCTTGGAGGTGGTTGTGGTTGTCAACATGTTTCACACTGCAAATGCAGAATCAAAGTTAGAAGCAAGCAAAAAATATTCTTTAGGAAGTGTGCTTCTAATGGCCTCAAGGGCTTGTGCATTGGCCCCTATATGCTTGCTATCACTAAGGTAGGGTTCCTTGGTAATGGCAAGGTGAACCTTATATCCTAGGGTTTGTAGGTAAATGGACATCTTAGTCTTCCAAACAACAATGTTGGAAGGGTCAAACATAGGTGGGGTCATGAAGTCCATGGGTCCAAACTAAATGTGTGCAAACAAGCAAATACAAATGATAGACTAGCAAATAAGGATCTTACTCCTGGGTTGTTAAACCTAAGTATCAGGAGCGTAAGCTCTGATACCAATTGAAAAACACCTAGAGGGGGGTGAATAGGTGTAAATGCTAATCTAGAAACTAAATGCGGAAGCTAAGACAATTTTGCAATCACACTTAGTACAACACACAAGTGTAGCCGAATTCCCCGTGAAGGGCTCTGGACAACTCCTCTTGATTACCCTAGATATGGGTTGAGGTGCTATATGAAGCTCTTGTGGTTAAGTACAAGTGAGGCACACACAAACAATCCAAGCATATAATATGAATAGGCAATATGAATATATGCAAGGCACAAATGCAAGCAAATAAGATATGGCAATATGAATGATGCAATGCACAAATGTAAAGAGAGAGAGTTTAGAGACAATGGATCAAACGCAAATACAAAGATATGTTTCGAGGTTCGAGCCCCTAGCTCTACGTCCCCGCCTTCACCGAGAAGGATTTCTAATCCACTATCTTGTCCACCGAGGACTCCCACCGAGGGAACCTCCACCGAGGAGGATTTGTACAAGGGAGTACCGAACTCCTCTCTCAAACACCGCCTCAAAACCGAGGGGTAGGCCCTAGCGAAACAACAACCAATCCACCTCACACTAGAGAGATACAAACCAACTCCAACTCCACCTCACCAAGAGGGAGTAAACCATAATCCTCAACCTCTACCAAAGAGCGAGCAACCCAATCAAAGCAAGGGTTTTTACAACAAGTGGTTACAAAGACCACAAGCTCTCTTTTCCACAAACAAAATGATCCTAATAGAATAGGATAGATGATAAGCTCAAGTGTGAAAAACTAGGTGTTTGGAAAACAAAAACTCAAAGAAAAATACTTGGGAAAACTCTTGTAAAAGATAGAAAATGAAAGCCAAGACAAATCTCCCAAAATACTCTTTTCTTTGATTTTTCCAAAAACCTAAAACAATATAAAGATAGATCTTTTGGCTCTTTAAATACTTTTGAAAACTTATTTTTAAAACCAGAGAATGGGGAAATTTTTGCTCTAGAAAACTTTGTAAGTTCACCTAGAGGGGGGTGAATAGGTGATGGCTAATCTAATGGTCACTTAATGCCAAATAATGCGGAAGCTAAAACTAATTATGACCTAATTAAACTTTTTACACTAAACACCACGTATAACCAAAGAGTGTTGCCAAATTCCCCGTGAAGGGCTCTGGACAAACTCCTCTAGATTCCCCTTAAATGGGTTGAGGTGCCGCGTTGGCTCTCTTGGTTGAATACAAGTGTTAGCAACAATCCCACGCAAGTATATCAATTTAAGCACAATGTGTATCAAGCATGTAAAGATTAACACTATAATTGAATGCAAGATATAAAAGAGATAGAGAGAGAGAGAGAGAGAGAGAGAGAATGAGCAATCGCAAACACAAGGGTATGTTTCGAGGTTCGAGCACACTTGCTCTACATCCCCGCCTTCGACACACGAAGGATTTCCACTATGCAAGATCCCAATGGATCTCTCCTCGGTGCCGCAACACCTACAAGCCCTCGGACTCCCTAGTCCCGTACACACGCAAGCTCACTAGCTCGCCGAGGCCGCACCTCAAACCACCGAGTTCACACAAGAACTCTAAACCATCACGAGCACACTTGCCCGTCTCCTCAAAGTACAAAGATGAAATCTTTGGTGATCTACAACACTTTGCTCACAAATTACAAACTCTCACAACACAATCTTATGGATAGATAAGGCAATGGATAGCTCAAGTGATTGTGAGAAAGTAAGGAAAGAACTATGGTGAAAAACTCAAGAAATCACCTTAAACACTCTTGTTAAAATCTTCCCTTTAGATAGGAAATATTTGCTCTCTATTTTGTGGAGAAAAACTTCTGAAAAGAGTGGGAAAAACTGACTCAAAGCTCTCCTAAAATCTTGGCTCAAAATAATGACCAAACCCCCAAATTTATAGGCCAGAAAAATATAGCCGTTGGGGTCTGTCAGGCCTGCCGGTCGACCCGGCCGGTCGACTCGTAACGGTCAAAAATCCGACCGTTGGAGCCTCCGGTCGACCCGCCCGGTCGACCCAGAAGAACAGAGAGCACTGCTCTCAGTTCCGGTCGACCCGCCCGGTCGACCCGCCCACTGAACTGCCAGACGTGCACGGTTCTGTGCATGTCGGTCGACCCGCCCGGTCGACCTGCCCTTGGTTCCGGTCGACCGCCTGGTCGACCGACCTCTGTGCAATGGGTTAACTTGGAGCACAGTTTTGAGGTCTAAAACGTTCGAATTTGGGAATAAGAATATAGGATGAAGTTGTAGATATTGAAGTCTTCTTTCTAATGCAACTTAAATCAAATCAATATCAATTCATAATTGAAAGTTATCAATATAATACTAAAGGGTATCAAATCAGAACTGTAAACTGTTCTTAGAACAAGAACAGACTTCAACCCAATATTTGACATTCTTAACATTTAAATCAGAAAATGATTATTGAATATTAAATGTAGCTCTGAAGGTAATCTTTAAAATGCAATTTAAATCATGTTAATTGAATATAAGAATCAAAAGTTATGACTAGAAAACTAAAAAAATGTCGAGCAGATCAGCAGAACAGTCGACCGAGAAAACCCGAGAGTTCTAAAATGGTTTTGGTTAAAAACACATGTATATTTGAAACACCAAAAACCAAAACGGTATTTTTCTAGAACTAAAAATCTTTTATGAAAACACATATAAATCAAGAGTGTGTGTGTGATATGAACTTGAGCAATCCACCAACTATTCTATCCTTTACATTTTATCTAAATAACAAAAATCTTATACCTAGACACAAGTCTTCATCTTCTTAAAGTCTTCACTTGAAGCCTTCTTGACTTGGTCCAAGCTTGATCCAAAAGCTCCTTGGATCATACCGTGCTAGCTCCAATTCTTGACATTTTATCCTTTGTTGAGCTATGCACCTACTAAGATCTTGATAATGAATCTGTCACTAATTAAATACAAGATCATTAGTACTATAACTACATGAATTGATCATCATCAAAACTAGAGTGATGGGCCTTTGGGTCAACAATCTCCCCCTTTTTGATGATGACAAAACTCATGAAGTTATATATGCATGGATTAAAGTAAAGCTTCAAGGAAGCTCCCCCTTAACTTATGCATAGCAAATAAACAAATAGATATAGCAATGAAGTACATAACTATGTATGCAATGTATGGAGATAAAACATGAAATCCTTTTTCTCCTAGTTGCAATACAAAACATATATGCATAACTAACAAGGAAGACAAATACTTCTCCCCCTTAAGCAATGAAAACATGCATATAAACTCAAATACTTCTCCCCCTTTTTGTCACTCATCAACAAAGGGTTCAAAGTAAAATTAAATCAAACTAATTTTTCTCCCCCTTTTTGTCAAAACAAAGAGATCAAGAAGGGGTAATACAAATCAATCAATAAAGATTTATATGTGATATACATTCATGAAGAGGAAGACGCTAAGTTAGCTTTCCTACACATATACATTACATGAAAGAGGGATGACAAGCCCTAATTCACATAACGCATATTATGTAATGTATAAGAGGAGATGTGAAGCTCCCCCTACGCACGTATATCATATAAAGAAGAGTTGTCAAGCTCCTCAATTTATGATATACTCAACATGAATCTATATGTAAGAGAGATGTTAATCTCTCTTTGCAAATAGGAAATACAAATCAAAAATTTTGAATATTTCTTTATCAAAACAAAGTTTTGAACTTTTCTCAAGAAACACATTTTGAGATATCAAGTAAACATATTTTTTTTTTGATATCAATTTTGAAAACATATTGCATAAGCTTTAAGAATTACCAATTGAAAGTTGAATTAAACTTAGCATATACATTGTGCGTTAAGAGTGTGAATCAATTGTAAATCAAGCACAAATAGATCATATATGTATGAAAAGATAATACCAATAGAAATTGATATAGTTTAAATTTGAAAGCATTCATACATACAATCAAAATATGAGTATATAAAAATCATATTGATACCAATTGAAAATATATTGAAGAGTAAACTTATCATATACTCTACCATATGAAGAATTTGCACTAGTTAATATGAAAATGTTTTAAAAACTAGTACGGAATCCTTCAAGTAAGGAATAAAGCAAAAATGTCAATTAATTTCAATATTCCTTTAAATCATGAAGACATGAAAATCATCACACATTTTTTTTATTAAAAAAAATTTATATTTCAAGATATATGTATGTTTTGACAACACAATAAGTATACATACATATCTCTTAAACACAATTGAGTCCATATAAATAGATTTGCATTAAAGACAAATGACTCAAGAGGTATACATGTATATCTTAAAGTTTGGCAAAATCACATATACATGAAATGAAAACACATGATCATAAATCAAATCAAAAAAGTGAGAATACAAGTTTAAAAATGTATGTATCATCAAAACCAAGTAATACAAGCACATTTCATGGGTTCAAATAGGCATTCAAGCACAAATATGAATAGATTTATTTGTGACCCATAATATGTTCAAGTATAAATCCTAGTGTTGATAAAAACTAACATTTAAACTAATATTCAATACATGAAGCATCAATCTTTAGAACACAAAAGATTTTATCCAAATAATTGAAGTAAAGTAGGAGCATGTGGAAATCTTATAAATTAATAGAAGAATAGATAACTAGTTTAAATTGATTTTGAATAACTAGTTAAAGATCCTTCAAATGACATCAAATCATATGTTTTTCATAAAACATAACTAGATACACAAAATTTAAGCACTCATGGTCTATAAGGCTCAAAATGATTTTAACAAAAGTGTGAGTGTTAAACGATCATGTAAATGGCAATTTTATGGAAATGGTTAATGAAGCTCAAAAAGATCATAAGTCACATTTTTAACAATTCAACTCAAAATTATTTTTCATAAAATCAACAAACTTCTAGGTATATGTATGATTTATCCAATTCTAACAATATGCATACATATCCCAAATATAAAAGAGTCTATTAATGATGTTTGCATGAAGGCAAGAGACTCACGGGTATACATGTATATTTATTAGATTTGAATTAATAATACATATCATGAAGTAAAGCATAAAAATAGGCAAAGCATGTATAAATGAGAATCATCAAACTAGACTATACATATGCATATAGTGGATACAAATGAGCATGAAGTTCAATTATATATGAGTCAATTGTAGTTCACTATTCATATATGTATAAATGCAAGTTTGACACATTCTACATCTAAGCATGTAAATACCACATGAAGCACACAAAAATATGAACATGCTATATGATATATGAAATTAAAAGTATGTACATAAAAAGTAAGAGTTTAGAGATTGTTACTAATACCAAAGCTCCTAACATGGTGGTTGTCCCACCAAATCTCCTTGATAGTGATGCATCCCAAAAGTATGTCCATCATGTCCAAGTGCATCCACTACCAAGGCACCAATCTTCTCACGTCTTGTAAGATCCCTCACCTACATCAAAAGCAAAAGGTGGGGGTTTTGGTACCCATATTTTCTTGGGTCCTTTGGGGTTAGTCTTGTTGTGAGGCACTCAAAAATTCTTATTCTTAGCAAAATTAAAATGATCTAATCTATCATAACAATACTTTGCTAAATGGCTTTTGCGGCCACAATGTGTACATATGTACACCTTAGTATGATTATGTGTAGGAGTGTGATCATGGTGTGCAACATAAGCATGATGATGTGCATGAATGGATGGAGTTTGTTTCTTTGAAAACAAAGACTCCAATTTAGTATGATTGAATGCACATGTGCTCAAATTAGAGCTCAAACTATCTATTTTATTTTTCAACATATTTATCTCATTAGTGGTGGCATGTAAAGCATGATGAGATAAAGAATCATGTTTCTTATTTCTTTTAGAAACAAATTCTTTTTCTTTTTCAACAAATTTTCTTTTCAAAGAGTTATTTTCTTGCAAAACACTTTCTCTTTGTTTTTCCACCAAATCAATTTTATTTTTCAAAGTAGTGTTCCCTTCACATAAATCATTCAATTTTGAAAGCAAGGAAACATTCTCATTTTTCAAATCTTTATTTTCTTTTTCTAAGCATGCAATCTTAGATTTGAAAGAATCATTTTCTTTAAGCATGCAATCAAAATCCTTTTTCAAATTTTTGTTATCTTTTTCTAAACATGCAATGTTACTTCTAAATGAGTCATGTTCTTTATGCATGCAAGCAATGTTCTTTTTCAAATTTTTATTTTTCTTTTGAAGCATGTCATATTTTTCAAGCACAAGTTGACAATAAGTAGTAAGCTCATCATATGACATGTCTACATTCTCATTCTCGGATTCGGTAGTTACCTCAAGGGGGTTATCCCCTTGGACCATATAGCATTTGTTGGAGATGTCGCTTCCAACATCCGAGTCACTCCCCGCATAGTATTGATCATTTTCGCCAAGGGAGAGGAGGGTGTTCCACACTACAAAAGCCAAATCAATATTAGCAACCCTAGATAAGTAATCATCATTTAGGGTAGATCTTAAAGCATTTAGGGCTTTTGCATTAGCCTCAATATTCTTACCATTTGAACAATATGAATCATTAGATATGGCAAGATAAACATGAATGTCTAAGGCCTTGAGGTACAAAGACATCTTAACCTTCCAAATTTGGATGTTAAGAATGTAAAAGGTGGGTGGTGACATGAACTCCATGGTGTGTGTACAAATATTGTGATTAGCCTAAAAATGAGGATCTTTTACTCTAGGTTGTTAGACCAAATCAGAGTACCAAGCTCTGATACCAATTGTAAGTTCACCTAGAGGGAGGGAGAATAGGTGATGGCTAATCTAATGGTCACTTAATGCCAAATAATGTGGAAGCTAAAACTAATTATGACCTAATTAAATTTTTTACACTAAACACCACGTATAACCAAAGAGTGTTGCCGAATTCCCCGTGAAGGGCTCTGGACAAACTCCTCTAGATTCCCCTTAAATGGGTTGAGGTGCCGCGTTGGCTCTCTTGGTTGAATACAAGTGTTAGCAACAATCCCACGCAAGTATATCAATTTAAGCACAATGTGTATCAAGCATGTAAAGATTAACACTATAATTGAATGCAAGATATAAAGAGATAAAGAGAGAGAGAGAGAATGAGCAATCGCAAACACAAGGGTATGTTTCGAGGTTCGAGCACACTTGCTCTACATCCCCGCCTTCGACACACGAAAGATTTCCACTATGCAAGATCCCAATGGATCTCTCCTTGGTGCCGCAACACCTACAAGCCCTCGGACTCCCTAGTCCCGTACATACGCAAGCTCACTAGCTTGCCGAGGCCGCACCTCAAACCACCGAGTTCACACAAGAACTCTAAACCACCACGAGCACACTTGCCCGTCTCCTCAAAGTACAAAGATGAAATCTTTGGTGATCTACAACACTTTGATCACAAATTACAAACTCTCACAACATAATCCTATGGATAGATAAGGCAATGGATAGCTCAAGTGATTGTGAGAAAGCAAGGAAAGAACTATGGTGAAAAACTCAAGAAATCACTTTAAACACTCTGGTTAAAATCTTCCCTTTAGATAGGAAATATTTGCTATCTATTTGTGGAGAAAAACTTCTGAAAAGAGTGGGAAAAACTGGCTCAAAGCTCTCCTAAAATCTTGGCTCAAAACAATGACCAAACCCCCAAATTTATAGGCCAGAAAAATATAGCCGTTGGGGTCTGTCAGGCCTGCCGGTCGACCCGGCCGGTCGACCCGTAACGGTCAAAAATCCGACCATTGGAGCCTCCGGTCGACCCGCCCGTCGACCCAGAAGAACAGAGAGCACTGCTCTCAGTTCCGGTCGACCCGCCCGGTCGACCCGCCCACTGAACTGCCAGACGTGCATGGTTCTGTGCATGTCGGTCGACCCGCCCGGTCGACCTGCCCTTGGCTCCGGTCGACCCGCCCGGTCGACCGACCTCTGTGCAATGGGTTAACTTGGAGCACAGTTTTGAGATCTAAAACGTTCGAATTTGGGAATAAGAATATAGAATGAAGTTGTAGATATTGAAGTCTTCTTTCTAATGCAACTTAAATCAAATAAATATCAATTCAGAATTGAAAGTTATCAATATAATACTAAAGGGTATCAAATCAGAAACTGTAAACTGTTCTTAGAACAAGAACAGACTTCAACCCAATATTTGACATTCTTAACATTTAAATCAAAAAATGATTATTGAATATTAAATGTAGCTCTGAAGGTAATCTTTAAAATGCAATTTAAATCATGTTAATTGAATATAAGAATCAAAAGTTATGACTAGAAAACTAAAAGAATGTCGAGCAGATCAGCAGAACAGTCGACAGAGAAAACCCGAGAGTTCTAAAATGGTTTTTGTTAAAAACACATGTATATTTGAAACACCAAAAACCAAAACGGTATTTTTCTATAACTAAAAATCTTTTATGAAACACATATAAATCAAGAGTGTGTGTGTGATATGAACTTGAGCAATCCACCAACTATTCTATCCTTTACATTTTATCTAAAAAACAAAAATCTTATACCTAGACACAAGTCTTCATCTTCTTAAAGTCTTCACTTGAAGCCTTCTTGACTTGGTCCAAGCTTGATCCAAAAGCTCCTTGGATCATACCGTGCTAGCTCCAAATCTTGACATTTTATCCTTTATTGAGCTATGCACCTACTAAGATCTTGATAATGAATCTGTCACTAATTAAACACAAGATCATTAGTACTATAACTACATGAGTTGATCATCATCAAAACTAGAGTGATGGGCCTTTGGGCCAACAAACTTGGTTAAAACCCACAAGAAATGGATATTTATAGCCCAAACAGAAAACTAGCCGTTAGGCTGATCTGGCAGCCTGACAGGCCGGTCGACCGGCCGGTCACCGCCAACGGTCATAAATATGACCGTTGGGCAATCCCGGTCGACCGCCCGGTCGACCGCCCAGATACAGAGAGCAAAGCTCTCTAGTCCGGTCGACCGACCGGTCGACCGGCCCACTGTGCTGCCAGACGTGCACAGCTCTGTGCACGTCGGTCGACCGCCACGGTCGACCGGCCCTTGGTGCGGTCGACCGACCTGGCCTGTCAGCCAGTTCTGGGTCAGAAACTGGGTCAGAAAAACATGTTAAACATTTTCTAAAAATCTTTTAAGTCTTGTAAAAATCTTCAAAAATAGTTTTATCATTTTGCATTGATATATAAACTTGTGATAAACATTTCAACACAATTATCAAGCAAGTTAGACTATTTTTGTGTCTTATCATTTTTACCAAAAACCAAAACTTGTATTTTATCAAACTTGAATTTTTCAATACATGAATAGGAAAGTCAAAATAAGTTTGTATAAGTCATGTAAGCAAGTATGTATATAGAGCATATCTAATATACATAAAAACAAAGTAAACTTGTTTTGATCAATCTATTCATGAAAACTAAATCCAAACATAATACTTGTGTGTGTTGTGCACTTGAGCATATCAACTATACTTATCTTTACAATGGATCTAAACACACTAAACTAAAACTAGGATACCTAAGTCTTCTTGATGATCTTCCATCTTCAAGCCGACTCGATCCCAAACGTGATCCACCTAGTGCAAAGGTATGATCTTGATGCTCGGGCACTGGAATCACCATGCGAAAGCTTCTAAACACCTCTTGTTGAAGCAATCACCAACTAATATCTTATTTAATGATCTGAAACTAAAATCACAAGATTATTAGTAAACATAACTATATGAGTTAATCATCATCAAAACTAGAGAGGAAGGCCTCCGGGCCAACAAGTCGAGCCCAGAAGCCCTCAGATTTGCTACATTCCAGTGGCAAAACTGAGTGAACTACTAACCTATATTTTTGCAGGTTGGCTAAATTGAAAATCTGAATTTCTGTGGCATTTATCTCCTTGTTTGACTTACTATATATACATTTTTAACACACCAGTAAAAATTAATTGTAAATGCTAAAAATGATTTAGACTTTGCATTTAAGCACGTGTCTATTTCATTTCATTTTCTATTTACTGTTGAAGAGTGCTGAAGACAAGGTATGTGTGCATAGCATTTAGTATAAGGTTCATTCTTGTATGAAATATTGCTTGAATGTTATTTTTTTCTATATACTTGTACACTGCACTAAATCAATCTTAAGGGCTTGTCCTATAAACAAGATAAGGTGGGGAAGTATTATCCTCCCTTAGCCCACAAACAATCTCCTCACTCACTAACCCAGGCCTAACTAAAAATGAGTAGACGTTCGCTCTAGGGACATCTCGGACTCAATTAGAAGATTATCCTAAAGGGGAAGATGTCGGAATTTGACTCCTGCCAAATCAGTGTCTAAGGAAAGGGATTGAGGGGCGAAACCCCGAAGGCTGGTGGTTTTGGCTTAATTAGGCTCGTCGCTTTTGCGCGGATGCCTCCCACTAATCTTGTCCTGACCTGACTGATTAGCTTGTGATCAAAGTCTACATTATACATCCCGTGGACAGTCTAACCAGTTAGGAGTCGTCTAGGTCAAAGGTCTACCCTAACTTAGTTTAGAATTTTTTTCTTTTTCTTAGTTTTCTTATTTGTTTGTTTTTCTTTGTTTGTGTTAACATTTCCTGTGTGATATGGCTTATAACAATAATTTTTTTCAATTTAATGGTAATCCATATTACACCCCGACCTCTTTTTTGGATATTACCAACCCGGCATATCATAACTTTAACCAACATAGTGTGTCGGATTGGTCTTATCCGAATCAATATAACCCATGCCCCCAATCTTATGACCATAATTTTCAGAATAATTTCAACTATTCATAAAGTCAATGAGAATTCACCTACCTCGAGTCAATTTTCAACCAACTTGTCCTCCTTATCCACCTTGTCTACAATATTTTCAAGATTCATACTCAGTTCCACCAGTTCAAAATAGAAAACCATCAATTTTAGAAATGAGTATGCGTGAGTCCAAACAATAATCACAAAATCTGATGGACTCACAATTTCACTACCAATTCCAAAACAACACTTCATCTTTTCAAGACCAATCGCAACAAAACGATGAACCAATCAACTATGAAAAGATGCTTGAAGCCATGACTCAGGCTCAAAACGCTCGTAAGCATGACATAGATATGATGGTCCAAACTCTACGTTCTCACTGTTTGGCCAGTTCTGATGTCGCTAACCATTCTGTTAGAGCCGAAGAGTCATGTTGTTTTGAAAAACAAGGTTCCATTTTAGCACAAACATTTGAACTTGCCCAAACTTCAAATTTTGAAAATGAAATTCACAGTTTGGCAAGTTATCCCTTTCCTGAAATTGAACTTGAGAATGAATATGATCATGAACCTCAACTTAGTGATTCAATTCTACTTTCTGATTCAATTATGACTCCGCTGTCTTCACCTGATTTTAATCTTTTTTCCGAGTCAACATTGGATCCTGTGCCAATTCATAATGAAATTGAATTGCCCATCTTTGATGATCATCATATTGAACTTGACCAATTTCATACTTTTGAAAGTCTCATTGACAAATTGGAAATTCTCATTTTTATGAAATTGAACTCAATGAGAAATGTGACCTAGATTCTCAATTTTGTGATCCAGTTCAAATTCCCGAATTAATATTGACTCCTGTTTTGTTACCTGACTTGAATAATATTTTAGAGTCAGTTTTGATTTCCACACCTGTCATTCTTGAACTTGAATCACCAATATTAAGTCACATTCCATTGTGGGAAAATGAATGTGGACTCGAGTTTCAACTTCTTGATTTGGACTCACTTCCTGAATCAATCTCGACTCCTGAACCTTTACTTGACTTAAGTCACTTTCCTGAGTCGGTATTAGTTCCCGTACTTCCTAAGTCCAAGTCAATCATTCTATCTTTTCACACTCCATTTTGGGACAAGGCAGTTGACAAAATTGACTCCGAAATTAATTATGAAATTTGGAAATTAGTTGGGGTTAAATTTTTAATAAAAATCCTTCATGTATACATCATTTTAGTGGGTTATATTAGAGAGATTTCTGGTGGGTTCCTCCGAACTCCATGCAAAGTCAATTGGGCCGCATTTCGTGGACCAATCAGACCACCACCTGAACCACCACCTTAAGGTAGCATTTTCCTTCCCTGTCTTCTTTTTCATGCATCTATGCATTAATTCATACATTGAGGATAATGCATGAGATAGGTGTGGGGGAGGGTCTAACATAACTTAGGTTTTCCTTTTTATTATTTAAAAAAATTAACATTTTCTTTACTTTTAAAACTTTTTGAAAATAGAAACAATATTTTGACATATTTTTTTATAAGAAATTAAGTCAATTTTAAGGAATAGGAAAATCAAAATTAGGATTTCTTAAACTTGGTCAAAATAAGATTATTTGTTTGATTTTTAGGGTTAGGAAGATAATTTGTCAAAGTAATTTAGTCTTGATCTTTACCTTAATGAAATATGCACTCTTCATACACTTACACACTTAGGGTTCAAAAACAAAAATTCTTATGCCTTAAAATATATATATATATATATATATATATATATATATATAAGATAAACAAATCTAATTATTGATTAGCTAGGTACTTTAGCCTAAGCAAGCCTTAGTATTTATGTGAAATATGATTAGATAAGTTTGAGAAAAATATATACATAAAATCCTCTGATTAAACTGGGTATTCGTGCCTAATAAAGCATAAGTATTCACGCCTAAAAGCGGTTCATATAAAAAATCCTTAGTTTGGAGGCCATGTTTGCTCGAGTCCTTAAGTCCTTGGGGTGTTTTCTCACCCGGTGCCCTAAGACCATTTGGTTTGGGAGTCACCAATTAAAGGCTCGTTACATGGACAGATTAGAAAACCTAATAAAACTAAGGAATAATATCACCAATATATATATATATATATATATATATATATATATATATATATATATATATATATATATATAATATATATATATAAGGCATAAGAGTTAGAGTTAAAGAACCCTTAGTCAAAATTTTCACGGTCACAAGGTGCATATGACTTAGGGTAAAGTAATAGACTAGATGGAAGTACAATTTGACCCCTACTTTGATTGATAATAAATTTTTGAATAGAGACTAAGTTTAGGAATGAAAATTTTGTTTTCCTATAACTTATAGATTACTTAAATCTTACAATAATATTTCAAATATTTTTCTTTCAAAATGTGTTTTCATAATACTAACATTTTACTCTTTCTTTCGGATTTTGTGGGTGTAATCCACTGAAAACCCTTACGAGACAAAACTCATCTTCTAGGAGAAACCTAGAGGTTTAACGGCTTGTTGCACATGCTCAGTGCAATCGTGTGACCTGCGAAAGTGGTCTAATAATCCTTAGTATAGTTTAGTTATTTTGCGCGAGGACGAGCAAAAGATAGGTATGGGGTGTGATTGGTCGATAATATTGCACATTCATTATCATATTCTCATACTTATTATAGAATAAACTCTGTTTTTTCTAATTAATATTTAATTTATTTGCAGGACCATTCCTAAAGAAGAGGGAAGAGAAATAAGCCCAAAAGCCCATCAAATTCTGATTTAAATCAGAATTAATTCGAAGTCAGTAAATCAGGGCAGATCAGGTCGGTTCAGATCGGTTGAAAACCAGTTAGAACAAATCCTACATATCAATCGATTGAAGCCAAAGATCGAAGGCCATTTCTTCGAATCCCGGACTTTAACTGCAAATCTAGCTGAAGATAAAAGTAAGTAGCGAAGCCAGGGACTACCACCAACAGGGTGTGGCCACCTGGCCACAGAAACGCGGACAAAGCCGTATTTTCGCGGCTTTGTTAGGGAGTTTGAGGGAGCATTTGCTCCCCCTATCTTCTCACGCCTCTCCCCTCTGGGTTTTGCCTATAAAAGGCAGATTTTTCATTGTAAATGGGGACGACCATGCAGAGATAGAATTTAATCCACGTTTTCATTCTTTTTAGTGTAGGTTTTTATTTTTTTCATGTAATTTTTATTTCTTTGTAAGTATAGTTTAGACTAAGATTCATGTAAGTAAGAGAGAGAGGTTTATGTTGAGAGTGACACCGATGTACCTCCTCCTTTCTTCCATCATTTTTGCAAGCAATAAAAGGTAATTATATTTTATGTTTTTCTTTACTTTTGTTTTCTTCTTCTTCTTCTATTTTTCCTCTTTTGGTTATGATGAGCATTCAAGTGAATCTAGAAGCATCAGTATAGTCATGTTTGTTGAGTGCCAACGATATTACATGATGATGTTCTCCTCCTCAAGATTCCGTATCATTTCATTCTTGTTCATCTTGATGATATAATGCGAATGGGGAATGAGCTCGATCTTATGTTTTATGCGTTGAACACCTATGAAGTAAGGTGAAACATGCAAGGGTTCCAGGTAAGTCATCAACCAGAGGAGGTAAGTATTTCTTTAATCTTTTCTTTCTTTTCTTTATTTCTTTAGTTTAGATCACCAACACCAACAACACCCAACTCTTTCATCACTCATTTCAATTTCTTTGTATATGTCTATTTTCTATTTTTTTTCTATCTTCTTAATCTACCACCTTCTTCCTAATTTAACTTTAACTCAATTTTTTCTTTTTCTTTTAAAGAACTAAAGAAGAACTTTAACCATACGTTGTAGCCTAAAGAGAACTTACTAAAAAGCTTTCATCGCTAGTCCCTTCTTGTAGATCACGACCCGCATAGCCACTTGCTATTGCGATAAAATTGAGCACCTTGCACTACTGTTTCAAAGTTCTGAAGTTCTGTATTTTTGTGCAGGTTCTAACTCAATCAGTTACAATCATTGGTTAAAGATCTTCTTTTAGTTCTTAAAAGAAAAAGAAAATAGGTTAAATTAAGTTAGGAAGAAAGTGGTAGATTGAGAAGGTGGAGAAAATAGAAAATGGATATATACAAAGAAATTGAAAAGAGTGATAAAAGAGTTGTGAGATTGTGGTGTTGGTGATCTAAACCAAAAGTTAAAAGAAAAGAAAGAAGTTAAACCTAAAAAATTATTTACCTCTTCAGTGCTCATATACCTCGAATCTGTAGCTACGACTTACCTAGTCGTTGAAGGTGATCAAGCATGGCGTGTAGGATCTTCCCCATTCCCGATCTACACTATGAATAAAAGGCAAGCTAAACTAACAAAAGAATGGTTGTTCATCACCATAGGCCATCAAGGGCACTTGCAATGGCAAAGCAATCTCGAGGTTATCAGATTCACTTGGATTGCAACACATCAGAGGAAAGTAAACGAAAACAAGAGTAAAGAAGAAAAAGAAACTTCGATTCAATTCAAATAACAATGAAAGAAAAAACTTACTTACACCGGTGTCACCTTCAGTACATGCTTGCTATCATTCCTTCATGAAATTCGTCTCTCCTCTCAGTTACATAAAGAAAAGTAAAAATTACATAAAAAAATAAAAATCTACACTAAAAAAAATGAAAAACTGGCCTAAAATCTATCTCTGCTTCGAATATGAGATATCTCTGTTCACGCCTCTGTTGGGTTATTTATAGGAGGAAGCCTGGGGTAGTGACTCATCAAAATGCTGACTCATCAAAATGTATATTCTCAGAATTTTAAAGTTGAATGGGGAATATGCTGAGAATATTCTTCTCTTGATTGGAAATTTAATTGAGTTGGCTTGCAGCTAACTGTCATATTGATGACTGAATATGACTCATCAAACGATTGAAACGAAAGTATTAGTCACAAAAAAGTTGTAGCCCTTTCAGTCTTCTTTCTGATGCATCTTGAATCATCAGATTTACATATATATAACAAAAGTTATGATCAAATTACTAAATGATACTCAGGCTAAATCCGAATTTTGATTGTAGACTTTTGAAGTTTCCTTCTATGACTCTATCTTGCCATATAATCAAAGGGTATATTCTTAGAATTTAGATTTAAGCTCTAAATATGCTAAGAATATCCATTCTTCTACTTGGAAAATTATTGATTTTTCAGTCACAAATTTAATTAGATTTTCCTTTCAATCTCCAAATTTGATTGCCTCAAATCTCTGATTTTTTTGGCCTTTTTGGGCTTGTTGGGCTCTTTTCCTATTTTTCTCCTTTTTATAAAGGTCTGCACATCACAAAGCAAAAATAGATCAAATAGCAGAGTTTTATTAAAAATAAATATGAGAATGTGATAATAAATATGCAAAATTGATGAGTAATCACACCCCCACACCTATCTTTGCTCGCCCTCGAGCAAAACATCAAAAATAAATCTAAGAAATTATTAGACCACTTTCACAGGTCACGCGATTGTACAGAGCATGTGCAACAAGCCGTTAAACCTCTAGGTTTCCCCTAGAGTACGAGTTTTATCTCGTGAGGGTTTTCAGTAGATTGCACCCACAAAATCCATAAAGAAAGAGAAAAATGTTAGTATTTTGAAAACACATTTTGAAAGAGAAAACTATTTGAAATATTCTTGTAAGGATTAAGTAATCTATAAGTTATAGGAAAACTGAATTTTTCATTCCTAAACTTAGTCTCTATTCAAAAATTTGTTATTAATCAAAGTAAGGAGTTAAATTGTACTTCTCATTTGGTCTATTACTTTACCCTAAGTCATATACACCTTCGTGACCGTGAAATTTAATTAAGGGTTCTTAACTCTAACACTTATGCCTTATATATTATATAATATATAATATATATATATATATATATATATATATATATAATATATATATATATATATATTATATATATATATATTTATTTATTTTTGATGATAATATTCCTTGTTTCTATTAGGCTTTCTAATCTGCCCATGTGACAAGCCTTTAATCGATGACTCCCAAACCAAACGGTCTTAGGGCACCGGAGGAGAGACACCCCAAGGACTTAAGGACTCGAGCAAACAAGGCCACAAAACTAAGAATTTTATTATATAAATCGCCTTTAGACGTGAATACTTATGCTTTATGAGACACAAATACCCAGCTTAATCAGAGGATTTATATATATATATATAATTATATATATTATATATATATATATATATATATATATAATATATATATATATATATATTATTTTCTTTTTCTGTTTTTTTAATAAGGCATAAGAATCTTAATTTTTGAACCCTAAGTGTGTAAGTGTATAAAACATGCATATATTATTAAGGTAAGGATCAAGACTAAATTACTTTCACAAATTTCTTCCTAACCTTAGAAATCAAACAAATAATCTTATTTTGATCAAGTATAAGAAATCCTAATTATGATTCTCCTATTCCTTAAAATTGACTTAATTTCTTACAAAAAATATGTCAAAATATTGTTTTCATTTTCAAAAAGTTTTTAAAAGTAAAGAAAATATTAATAATTTTTTGTTTTAAAAATAAAAGGAAAATCTATGTTATGTTAGAACCTTTCCCCACACCTATCTCATGCATTGTCCTCAATGTATGAATTAATGCATAGATACATGAAAAAGAAGAAAGGGAAGAAAAATATTACCTTATGGTAGTGGTTCCGGTGGTGGTCTGATTGGTCACGAAATGCGGCTCAATCTAATTTGCGTGGAGTTCGGAGGATCCCACCAAAAATCTCTCTAATATAACCCACTAAAATGATGCATATATGAATGATTTTTAATAAGAATGTTACCCCCATCTAATTTCAATAATTTTAAATTAATTTCAGAGTCATTATTATCAACACCTCTGTCCCAAAATGGAGTATGAAAAAATAGAATGATTGATCTAGAATCAGGAAGGGCATGAACTAAAATCAACTGATATATACAAAGAATGATTGATATATACAAAGAAATTGAAAAGAGTGATAAAAGAGTTATGAGATTGTGGTGTTGGTGATCTAAACTAAAGTTAAAAGAAAAGAAAGAAAGTTAACCCTAAAAATTACTTACCTCTTTAGTACTCATATACCTCGGATCTGTAGATACGACTTACCTAGTCGTTGAAGGCGATCAAGCATGGCATGTAGGATCTTCCCCATTCCCGATCTACACTATGAATAAGAGGGCAAGCTAAACTAACAAAACAATGGTTGTTCATCACCATAGGCCATCACGGGCACTTGCAATGGCGAAGCAGTCTCGAGGCTCAGATTCACTTGAATTGCAACACATCAGAGGAAAGTAAATGAAAACAAGAATAAAGAAGAAAAGAAACTTCGATTCAATTCAAATAATAATAAAAGAAAAGACTTACTTATACCGGTGTCACCTCAGTACAAGCTTGCTCTCATTCCTTCATGAAATTCGTCTCTCCTCTCAATTACATAAAGAAAAGTAAAAATTACATAAAAAGAAAAAAAAATCTACACTAAAAAGAATGAAAAACTGGCCTAAAATCTATCTCTGCTTCGAATCTGAGATCTCTCTGCTCATGCCTCTGCTGGGTATTTATAGGAGGAAGTCTGGGCTAGTGACTCATCAAAATGCTGACTCATCAAAAGGTATATTCTCAAAATTTTAAAGTTAAACTGTGAATATGCTGAGAATATTTTTTTCTTCTCTTGATTGGAAATTTAATTGAGTTAGCTGCAGCTAACTGTCATATTGATGGCTGAATATGAATCATCAAATGATTGAAACACAAATAGTAGTCAACAGAAAAGTTGTAGCCCTTTCAGTCTTCTTTCTGAAGCATCTTAAATCATCAGATTTTCACATATATAATGAAAGTTATGATTAAATTAAAATGATGCTCAAGCTGAATCTGAATTTTGATTGTAGACTTTTGAAGTTTCCTTCTATGACTCTATCTTGCCATATAATCAAAGGGTATATTCTCAGAATTTGGATTTAAGCCCTAAATATGCTGAGAATATTTTTTTTCTACTTGGAGAATAATTGATTTTTCAATCACAAATTTAATTAGATTTTCCTTTCAATCTCCAAATATGATTGCCTCGAATCTCTGATTTTATTGGGCTTTTGGGCTTTTAGGCTCTTTTCCTGTTTTTCTCCTTTTTATAAAGGTCTGCACATTACTAAGCAAAAATAGATCAAATAGCAGAGTAATCAGTAACCTCAGTGTCATCCTCGTATAAATGAGAGAGGAACTGAGTTTCTAAATCAATTTTCTAAATCGATCCAGGAATTGACGAAGCCTGGTGGAAGGCTTCTGAACCAATCGAAGGCTACTCCTTTGAGAGTACCAATAAACAATCTGGCCAGAATAGCATCATTATCTATGACATTACCAGTCTGAGATCGGAAATAATAGATATGCTGGTTTGGTGATCTTTTACCATCTTACGTATGTAACGTAGGTGGCTTAAATTTTGGTGGGTATGGCACTGAATCCCTTTCAAGTGGATAAGGATGAGTCATGCCTGCCTTCTTCAATTCATCCCTCTGAGGTAGGAATGCGATCTGAGCGTGAATGCCTTTAAGAACTTCAGCATCGATGGAAGAGCTTTTCTTTGACTTCTTAGTCTTGGGTTGTTCAGCATCGATGGAAGAGCTTTTCTTTGACTTCTTAGTCTTGGGTTGTTCATCATCATCATGCTCCTCCTCATTATGATTGCTTCCAGTATCATTATTATTCCGGTTGGTGAGGAGTTGAGCTAGCATTTTATGAATATTGTCTAAGGCTTCTTGTTGGGCCTTGGAGGTTTGCTCTTGAGCTTCCATCCATCGATGGAGGTCATCATTACTGTTATCGGCCATATGAACTGAAACTCTGCCGGTTTGCACTGAGCTGACTGTTACTGAAGAGGCATATCCACTAGCTTCGTCCTCATCATTAGACCATTGGAATAGACTTTTCAATGGTTCAGGTGACATTACCAGTTGATGGGGATGGTTGTTCATAGTTATAGGGTATTACTATACTGGATCTTGTGCCTCAAAACACGCCTTCCTCTCCTACTAAGACTTGGCTCAAAGCAGGGCTATAATCTGAGTCTGGAGAACTGAACGAAGGGGAATTAGCATCATGTCGCCCTCGTCTGCTCCTAAGCGGTTCATGTCCCCTTCCTATCATGTTGACGGATGTAGAGGGTAGATCTGACAGGTTTCGTGGTTTGCTCTTTTTGTGATGCTTGATAAGGGCTCGAATCGATAGTCGATCGAAAATTGACTGCCAGACTTGAAGAGTGGCGGGTACTAGTCCTAAACGGTAATGGACTGAATGGACCGTCACCAACTGATATCCCACTTGTTCACAGCAAGAGGGAGAGGTATGGAGTAACTTCGTTTGTAGTTAAGAACTCTCGTAGATCGGTGTTAACCAAGCATACACGATCTTGCTCGGAGACTTTAAGAGATTGTTGAGACTGGAGACCTCTAGCCTTGAGGTTTCTGCTTTTAGGTGATTCAAAAATCACCTTATTAACTTCGCTTGGCAGAGTTATACGTGTAGCTCCGCCGCCAGGCGCGAGCGTAGCACGGAAGATCTTGGGAGCGAAGTCGTGACAACTTCGCTTTTAGCACGCAGTGGTGCTCCGTTCCATGCCCTCCTTGCCTTGTTGCGAAGGTATTTAGCACTGGAGAGTGCTTCAGTTCTAGCCCTGTGGCTAAGGTGCTTAGCACTGAAGAGTGCTTCAGCCACGCGGCTAGGAATTTTGTGAGCACCCTTAGGTACTGGCGCTGCGTTAGCAATGGCATCAGTATTTAGAGACACTCCCTCAACTCCGCCCATAGAGGCGAAGTTGGCACTAGGAACCAGTGCTTTCGGGTTAGGCGAAGATAGTAGAAGTTCGTGCCCTTGCGGTTCGAAATTAGCCTCGCGGCTAGCATCAGTAATGCTGCCAAAATTTAAGACATCTTGCCCTTGTCTTCGCGTGAGGCACGAAGTTATACCGCAGCTTCACCTAAAGCTTCGCGTGGAGCCTTCTGCTTCATCTTCTACACCTGCTTGTCTGAGCAATTTTAGATTCGCGGGGAACCTGTCTGGCCTCGCATGAGATGCTTTTAGCCTCGGTTGATGCTAAAAGGAGCTGGAACGAGGTTTGCCCATTTCAAGGCATAGTTGATTTCTGCTCTGTAGCCACTGGAGCTTTGGCTATGGAGACCTTTCTGTGCTTCCGTGCATGGGGGTACTGGGCTACCCCCAAAGAGTAGTTCTTCAAATTTTTCTTGATCAAAGTGAATGACCAAGTTTTTTACGATGACGGGCTCAGGATTCTGACCGTTGCACTGTGACATTATCTCCTTGCTGCGAAAGAAGATCTTATTCCTCAGCGGAGTCGCCATCTTGTTTTCTATTGAAAATGATCGGGGAAAACTTACAAAAAAGAATGGAGGAGCTAAATTACAAGTAATTAAAAGAAAATTATAGGTAGACCTCCTCTGAGATTCTGGGGAAGTATGCTGGTAGGAATCTGATCAGCGCCGCGATCGCTTTATCCCTTTGACGATGCAATCAGTCAGGTGGTCAAGCTGCCTACTTGATAGAATTTTCTTCTCGCTTGGTTCCATAAATCTATCGAAAGTAGAAGACGTGTTGAAATCCTGAATGAAAAAGAACTAAAACTCTGAGACTTTAGAAGCAAACTGAGGATTTGAAAGCAGGAGGGCAAGAGAACACTTTTGCTAGAGATCTCCTCTCAATCTTTTCAAAATTTTCCAGCCAACGTCTTCTTGTCCCTTCTTGTCTCTGCAAGGGACTATTTATAGCCAAGATGAGGTGTAACCCCCTTGAATTCAGCAAGACTGAATCAGTTTTTAGCTTCGCGCGAGGCTACAAATGACCTTGGCACGAAGCTAACTGTGAGCTTACCACCCAGCTAGTGAGTTCGTACGAACTACTATCAGCCAAAGTAGCTTAATTGTCTCCACTTAATGGGGACGAAGTGCATGGGCATAACCGCCCATTTAAAGTGGCATTAATCCCACTAAATTAGTGGGGTTCACCCATTAATCCCTCGTGGGATTTTGAAGCAGTCAATTGATGACCTGGTAAAGCTCACTGCGGAGCTAAGTGTGAAGCTGTCTCCCATCGAAGTTACCTTGAAAGCTTATGTAAGCTGAAGCTAGGACTTAGCTTATAGCAAAGCTGAATCATTCTTCCTTCCAACGAAGCTGGGGATGAAGTTTCTAGCAAAGCTAAAAAATTCAGCTCGGAGAAGAGCTTGACTATTCCTTCTTCCAGCGAAGTTAGGAATGAAGCTTCTAGCGAAGCTCTAAGATAAGCTGTTGGTAAGGCTGATGGAGCTTCACGCGAAGCTAGTGGCTTCAGCCTTTTAGCAATCCTTGGCTCTCTGCAGGGCTAGGTATTTGATCAGACCTGGCTTCATAGACTTGCTTTGGCTTCCTCACAGGTAACTTTGGCTTCATTGCCTGCCTTACTGAATCAATAGAGTCCAAGTTGCTACCTTGTCCCTCAGAGGTGAACTGGAACTGGTCATCAACTTGTCTGCGACTCATCTTTGTAAATGTCGATAAGTTAGACGTCATTCAGATCGGTTGAAAAGAAGTCTGAGAGTTTGTTTTTTGAGTGCCAACAATACGGTAATTCAAAAAATATACTTCTCTTCCTCCACTGTGTATCTGTCGAATTCTTGTAATTATGCCGGAATATGACATGTAGATTACCTACACTTGACAAGACATCCTGTCCTATGGGCAGGGGTGGCAGAGGATTCTCTCTGAAATGTTCATGTCCCATATAACATTTTCTTTTTATTTGTACAGTCAATCAGATACAGTGTTCTCTGCACAACTAGGACAAGCAAGATAGTCGGACGTGCTCTAATCAGACATGATAGAGTAAGCAGGAAAGTCATTGATCGTCCACATAAGGTTTGCTCGCATCTGAAATTATTTGTTTCATGGATCTATCCCAAGTTGATATCCTAGGACCCTGATTGTCAAAAAGAATACAGAGAATATGAAAAGTGTATGTGACTGGTTTTAACTCTAAATCTTCGCAATTTAACCACTGTTGCAAGAACTAAACGGGTCGAACCTCAGGGGGAGAAGTGATGGAATCTTTTCGATAATATTGTCTTCTTACTATCTTCTCTATTTAAAGAACTTAGAAAAGAAAGGATGAATTGTATGTGGATAAAGAATTAAACTAAAAGAAAGGTCACAGCTTACTAATAATCAATCACCATACATGCTAATGCTAGATAGATAATTACTTCATTATAAATCTTAAACATGATATTCTACCACAAAATCAAGTAAGATACATAGGACAGAAATTAGGATACGGGTTAAAATAACACTAACCAAGATGTAACATTACAATATCAAGATTGTCAGTCAAGTATAAAGTAAGAAAGATCATTAAAAAGTACAAGCAAAACTTTAACCCTAACATATTAAAATTGAACATTAAAATATCAAGATACTTATCAAGTATAGATTAAGAAGAACAATAAAAAAGTATTTAAACTAGTTGCTTATTCTAATGAGCCTTCAAGAATAAAGATTAGAGTAGGTATATATATGATCTAATCCGGTTATCTACTAGACATTAGATGGATGGTGGTGATATATTAATAAGCCATGAGAAAAGACCTAGCTACTCATGGTAAACATGGGAAGCAAAAGAAGGTAAGAAATAAATAAAATAAAGAAAAAGCAAAATTAAAAACAAAAAAAAAATATGAGAAAGATAGAACATGTTTATTGATTGTCACATCAATTACAAGAGTTCTTCCTCCTCGTACAAAAAAAAAATTTGGAAAGAAAATAGATCTAAAGAAAAAAAATCTAATTTGATCTCTAATGTGAGATGAGAGATTATGAGAGAGTTCAACTCTTTAAATAGACTTCAAAGCTAATCACATTAGGATACAAATTAGAAGGTTTTCTAATTCAAACGGAAATTCAATCCTGCAGCAAGTTGGCATGTTGATCACTGAATATGATTCATTCGATGGTTGAGTTGGACATAGTGGAAATATAAGAATTGTAGTCCTTCAAGTCTTCTTTCTGTAGCATCTTAAATCATCGGATTTTAAAATCTGTAGAGAAAGTTATGATCCAAATACTAAAAGGTGCACAGTCTGAATCTGAGTTTGAATTGATTTTGAACTCCATTTAATTTGAATTATCCTCCTTATTTCTTTCAGAATTAGTTTTATCTCATTCATCTTCTAGAACTTTATCTTTTGAATTTGAACTTGAATTTAGGGGATGAAGATTAATCCTTTCCTCCTTTGAATTCAATTTAATTTAAAATCCAACTTTAAATAGGGATAGAAGCTTTTTCTACTCATTATCTCCATTTTTATTGAATTTCAACACACCATAAGCAAAAGAGGGTTAATAGCATTAAGTCATAAAGGAATAGTCAAGGATATATGTGTAAAAGTGTTGATAAAAATGTAATTTTAGAGTACAATCAAACCCCACAATATATTCAACTCCTCTATTAATGGTTGCAAGTAGACATTGATGTTGTGTTTTGGACTTATAAGACCCTCAATAAATAGTGACATCATCATATAAGATTGTTACATGCAAAATCCGGAGGCAGGTTGTAAATCATTAAAATGACGGGCCATGTACTATAATTGATATTAATGTTTTCAAATGGATTGAACCCGTCGGTAGCCAACCCTAGCCTGATAGTACGCGGCTTCAGCGAGTACTCCACATGCTTCTTGTCAAAAACTTTCCATGCATCCGAATTGGCATGGTGCCTTAGAATCTCATCATCACGTCGCTCCTCCGCATGCCACCTTATGTGCTTTGCGGTGATCTCAACCGCATAGAGTTTTTGGAGCCTTGGAATCAATGAAAAATGCCTTAGAACTTTTTTAGATACTTTTTTTCTTCATTCTCCTATGAAGAAGCCTTGCTAGTTTCCATCTAGGCTCATTGTACGCCTTGCAAGAAACCAAGTTTTCGTCTTGCTTCCAGAACAACATGCAATCATTTTGGCATACATCAATCTTCTTATAATCACAGCCCATTGCTCTAATAAGTTTCTTAGTCTCATAGAACGAGTCTGGTATGTTTATATCAGGGAATGCATTCTTAGTAAGTGTATTGTCTCTCCAAATGTGACATCACTCATCTTACTTCTTGATTTGATGAGGAATAACTCTATTATGAATGACAGTTTGGAATAGTTCTTACAGCCTGGGTATAATGGAGTCTGTAATTCTTTAACTTTCTCGCAAAAGTCATTCATCTCCAAGAGAGGAATATTAGATGGGTCATCGTTGTTCGGATCACTGCAGTCCTCGTCGATCAGATTATGTAAAAGTGACTTAAAAGACTGTGATAGTCGACACCACCATAATCGACACCATCACCAAGGCCCTGGTCATCACTGCCATTTCTATTTGGTGGGGATGTTGTCTTGGTTTGTTATGCAAATGTCATCGCTCAAGACGAGTGTAATCTTGATACCACCCTTTAGTTAGTAAATGGAACGTCACATTGTCCTTATCAAGCTTTTTTTTTTGTCTTACAATCCCTACATGGACTACTTATTTTATTATTAATGACAGAATGACCAAAAGCTAATTCTATAAACTTTTCACATCTGTGCCTATATTTCACATTTGTTTTCTCCCAGTGTACCCAACTCCTATCTCACTTCATTGTTTACTATAGGATAGACACTGTTAGACAACAAATTACAAATATGTTAATTAGTTGATATTGTGATTAGGGTTAGTTTTAAGTTAGGATTATTATTTAAAGTTTCGATTAGAGTTTAGGATTTATGAAAGTCACAGTAAGGGTTCAATTAAGGGTGATAGGTCCTATCCCTTTTGGAGATATATACGTATTTTGTGTATTTTCGACTAAATTTCGATAACAACTCCCCCGTGTTCTCTAGGTCCACGTAGGGTAGCTGTGGCCCAGAGGAAGGTACTACCAAAATATTTGTCAAAATATACACAACACGTATACAGTGTCTAACTTTAAATACAATCCCAAACTTGCTCAAACGGACAATCCAATAACCACCGTATATTACTTGTAATAACCATTAACAATACAAATTAACTTTTGATTTGAACAAAGCTCTGTGAAGACCACATATTCGAGACCCACAAGTTGTTTGTATCAGAGAGAAGTTATAAGACGTGAAATGTACGTTGTTTGTTTGAACGGGAATCTAGGGTTTTTGGGTTAGGTAATTGATTTAGAATGAGAAGCTAAGGTTCATAAACACATTCGCATATGTTTCACATGTCTCGTGTCCATGTTTGTGTTCGTGTCTTGTATCCCGTGTCCATATCCATGTCCGTGTAGGTGTCCAGTATTATGTCCGTGTATGTGTCCAGTGTCCAATGTTTGTGCTTCATAAACATGTCCGTGTCTTGTGTACCATGTATCGTATAGTATCGTATAAACAAGTTTTAAACCTAATCAATGGTATCGTATTCACAAGTGGTACATGATTTCAATGATTAATAACAAATCCAGCAGAAACTCTAATAACAAATCAAGCAGAAACCCTAATCAATATATACATGTTTATGTCTGTTTCACGTGTCTCGTGTCCATGTATGTGTCTGTGTCTCGTGTCTGTGTCCGTGTCCATTTTCGTGTTTGTGGGTGTGTGTCTGCGTCTGTGTATATGTCCAGTGTCCAATGTATGTGTCGTGTTCGTGCTTCATAAACATGTTTGTGCATGTATCTTGTATACCGTGTAACGTATAGTATCATATAAACAAGTTTCAACCTAATCAATAGTATCGTATTAACAAGTGGTATATGATTTTAATGATTAATAACAAATCAGCTAAACCCTAGTAACAAATCAGCAGAAACCCTAATCAATATATACATGTTCGTGTCTGTTTCAAGTGTCTCATGTCCATGTCTGTGTTCATGTCTCGTGTCCTGTGTCCGTGTCCATTTTTGTGTCCAGGTATGTCTCAAGTGTTCGTGTTCGTGCTTCATAAAACATGTCCATGTCTGTGTCCCATGTATCGTGTATCGTATAAACAAGTTTTAACCTAATCAATAATATCGTATTAACAAGTTATCATTGATTTCAATGATTAATAACAAATCCATTAGAAACCCTAATAACAAATCAAGTAGAAACCTAATAAATAGTATCGTATTAACAACTGTTAAAAAAATAATAAAAGGAGAGAGAAAATACCCAATTTAAGAGGGAGGAGGCCAATGGTAGGAGGAGGCCTGGGGGAGGGGAGGCCGGGAGGGAGTGGGTCGGGGGGAGCGAGTGGGCCGGGGGAAGGAGGGGGTGGACCGGGGAGAGTAAATGGGCTGCGCGCGGGGAGGAGGGTGGGCCAGGGGGAGGGAAGGCCGGGTGGGAGGAAGGGAAGGCCGGGGAGAGGAGGGGGAGGGGGAAGGCCAGGGGGAGGGGACAGTCTAGGGGAGGAGGGGGAGGCCGGAGGGAGGAGGACACCGAGAAAGAGGGAGGGGTGGAGGACTTCAGGGGAGGGGGAGGTTGGGGAGGGAGGAGGTTGTGGGGGCGATGATTTGATAGAAAGAGGAAAGAAAAGAAAATTGGGATATTTCTGCCCGAAATTCTCATACATATTTCATCAAATTTTCGATGCAGTATGTATTGCGTCGAATTTTTGACACAATTTTTATATGCTGCGTCGAAAATTCGACACAAAATTCCCGCAAAACATTTGCTAAAAATTTTTTTGCAGGAATTATTAGGTTGTGACAAATTTTTGATGCAAATTGCGCAATTAAATTTTTTTTAATTATTATCAGCATAATAGATCTGTTTTCTTACATTGCGTCAAATTTGCGATAATTCGACGCAAATGTTACGTCAAAACAAGTTTCGACGCAATTTTTTCACTGCAAATAAGTTGTTTCTAGTGGTGTGATTCCCCACAGTGGAATTCAATTATTTCGGTTGTATAACTCGTATACAAGATCCACCCAAAATACAGAAGCTGTCTCCCCTATCAGTTTCCCTAACCCCCAGTGTCAATTGTCTAGTATTAATGTAATATAAATTAATGGGTATACACGATAACAATATTATCATACGAACACAAGATAACAGTGTTTCTTAACAATTCTGATAACATGAACGATGTCCAGTATAAAAGATTTCCCTAGTAATTCTAGCAACATTCACGATCAATGTCACATTGCAATCATCCATAATTATCTATTTCAAATTCTACACAACTATATCCAAGATTTTCGGATTAACATTTACAGGAGTTCTTCATCAAATAACAAGTTGGGCAATCACCACGCATTAATTCAAATGAATATTTATAACAATTTCACTAAACAATGGATGAATCAAACTACAAGATTATCTATAATAAAACATGTTTCGTTTAAAACAAACTTTTCAGTTTAAGAAGTTAGAATCTCTCACAATAAAAAATATCGTTTATTTGAAAGAGTCGAAAACAAAAGCACTCACTCGAGTTTTAGGAGATCTTCAGGATATTACACCGAATTTAGCATCCCGAAATAATTATGGCTACATAGATCTCGTTCTTACGATTGCAATGGCTCGAGAATCACTCAAATCTGAGTCCGGATGACCAAGATATCGCCCGAACACCAAATCTTGTACTTAACAGGTTTGAATCCTTTTAATGGGGTTTGCATTGTTGAAATTGGATTTGGATATAGTTGGAGCAGGTCAAGTCTCTAACGGGTCTGAGCCTAATACCTAACCCAAATAAGTTAAGTGAATGGGTCAGGTCGTGTTTTGGGTTGCTATTTTGGTTCTCTATAAATGGGGGTACTGCAGAGAAATCGTAAGAACTTTTGCTAAGTGTTTAAATCAATATTTCTAAGAGGTTTTGATATGGAAGAAGGTAGGAGTGCACTATATTAACGAGAGATGGTTTAGAATCAACCTTCGGTACTCTTATGTTATGCTCAACAACTCCAAAATGTATTAACAATGTTACTTTACTCCTTCCGAATCACCGTAGTAGTATGAGCTATTACGGGTCGATCCTCAGAGAGAGCTCGCGATGGAAGCTTTAACGGTTGAATTATGAAGAAAGAAAATGAGAGTTCTTCTATGTCAAAAGAAATAAAATGACATGGAAAAATAGAGGGAAAATTCGTTTTGGATTTGCGTGAAAAGAAAAACAATGGTAAAGAAAGTGAAGAGAACTTGAAAACTTAACTAGCTTTGGAAAGAAAACTTGAGAAGGAAACTTTGAAAGACTTTTAGATAGAAGAAACCATGACTAGCTAACCTTTCTAATTTACTAACTTACTAATCTCATTATGGTGATGCATGCCTCATGTTGATTCATCGGCAAGGGTTTGTCTTGCTTGTTGGTCAAATTACTTTCCCACTTGGAGGATGAATGATCTTCTCGGTCTTGTCTTGTAGCCTCATTGATTCATCAGCTCCCGAGATAGAATTTCAATGGTGGAATCAAGGAGTGTCACTCAAGGGAATGCTAAGGAGGAAGATATAAGATTCATTAGTCATTCAAGGCCATACTCAAGCTAGCATTGAAGTAAGAAAATTGTACTACAAACCAATAGCAAAGTTAGGTGATCCATCTCCATGTTCCATCAAGGCACTTGTTCTAAAGACAAGGCTCTAAATGAGGCTCACATGAATCATATGGAATTACAACAAGCATTTGCCAAGAATGAAAGTAACTCATCTTCATTGGGGATGAAAGAGACTCAAAATTGTAAGATTAAAAGTTAGCAATCACCCAAGAGTTAGAAGTTAGCAAAGTTAGTGGTTAGCTAGTCATATTAGAGAGTTAGCTAGACATTGCAAAGAAAAGAAAACAACAATTCATGGTAGAAGAAAAATGCAATGAAATTAAAGCTTGATGAAAGTAAAGCAAGAAAGTAAAGCACTAGAATTTGCAAAGATGAGAAGATTGATGGATAAATCCTTACTTCAAGTTGTCACCACTTTGATTACAAGCTCTCACACTCTCTCTTTTCTCTTTTGCAGAATTCTAGAAGGAGGAAGGAGATTACAAGAGCACTAAAAACTAGAGAAAATCCCTACAACTCTCTCAAAAATACAAGCTCTTCTCTCCAAGTCTCTCCTCCTTTTCTCGTAGAGGCCCTAGGGGTCTATTTATAGGCACCAGAGGATGAGGCTCCAAAATCTAGACCATTGGATCAAATCGCTGGCTCAACGGCCAGATTCCTG